>VNJO01013349.1:0-15847 GCA_008042535.1 Drosophila tani
CGGCGGGGAAATCACCCGCTGGCGATCGCTCATCGGCGATACGAGTATAAATAAAATAAGCTATATAGTAATTCTAGTAAAGTGTCTCGAAACTATAATTTCGTATACTCATTTAACAGTTAATTTTTGGGCACATAAATTACTAAATCTGAATTTCAATATATCAGAAATATCAATTTGGAAATATCACATTTTCAAAACTAAATCACCGATACTCTCCCATGGGGCGACGGTCTTCTGTTGTTAATACTGTTTTGCCGCTTAAAGGGCATATTATAAATCCACCTCCACAGATTTGAGGCGCTCTTCTTCTGGAGGACGCCACTTGCCATTCCTGATCCGTGTCACTAGAAGCCGGGTTGGATACTGCCAGAGAGTTTCTTCTCTCCGCCCGTATTTCCAAGGCAATTTGACTTTTGAAGAGGGGCGTCTCCAGTGGAGGATTGTCGAGTAAGTCTCTTGGCCGGAGTCTGGACAGGTTGCAAGTTTTCCAGTATTTTTCCCCTTCGGCGGCTAGGGTTTAACTTCTCATCATCATGTCTCTGGCCGCAGCGCCTTTTTCTCGGCGTTGTATTTAACTGAAAGTTGTAGTAGTTACCATTGCATTGGTCTTTTAATGGACTGCTGTCCACGGAGTTATCCTGCTGCCGATGTGTAGAGTTGGCTGCTGGTCGCCGCTCACGACCCTGGTTGCTCGGGAGCGCCCTCTTTTCTTCGAAAAGCTGCAGAATTTCTTCTGCGTCTTCGGATTCTGCAACTTCCTCCATGAGCGTGGCCGGAAGGGACGCGCCGGTCTTTAGAAGACGTGCCAAGTCTCCCAAATGAAACCGCTTTCCCGCCCGCACCAGCTTCATGGCCAGCCCAGTTGGGAAAACTGATTCGGTTGCTTCCGGATGGCTAATGGTGGTCGCTATAGTCACAATAGACGAAAAAAAATTTCCAAAATTTTTAAAAACACTTGCACACGCAATTGCGCACTACGCAATAAGAAAATTAGGCAATATTAAGAATTCGGGGTGGTCCTGTTGCAATTTTTATCAAAATTATCATGTGTGCACATCATTAAAACGAAAAGTTCCAACCTGTCGACATGCACATAAAAAACATATTAATATGTAAATACTTTCAATAAGAATATTCACTAAAATAAGACAATAAGATTAAATATAGAGGTAGAAAGGAAGAGAGTAAAAGCAGCTATTTGTGTTTAAAACAACAAATAATAATATATTTGAATATACTTCGATTTTGCTTTTGTTTTTTGTTGGCAGTAGTTTTTTCGGAAATAATTGACTGATCGTCACAGATACTTGCAAAAGTTGAACTGCACTAGAGCACGGTTTCCAGAAAAGAGACCGGAAAAGCGTAGATCATATGTGACCGTAACTTGCAAAAATCCACTTTTAGGGATTTTTGTGGTAATACGACGGGAAGGGATATCTGATATTTACGTGCCTAAAATTGATTGAAATAGCCGAGATAGGAACATCACAGTTATGATGGAATATTTTGAGAAAATTTGGAACGAAAATATGGAACGTGACAGCTCAGACGGTGTCATCTTAGACGGTGGACGGTAGATGGGGGATGGATCCTAGTGTGAATTGACTATAAAGCGATAAATTTACTTTTATATAGGATTAAGTGGATATCTATCAACAAGAAAATAATGTATAATTTTTACATATGTTTTTACCTTAATTTTTCTTATGAAAAACTTCATATTTTTTGAAAAACAACTCATTCTCTTTTTAATAGATCTCAATAAGATTTTTTAGAGAAACTATTTGTGGGTACTACAGCATGTGAAATAATCAAATATAACAAATACCTTTACAAGTAGCTACAAGTGAAGACATTTTTGAAAAAATTCTAGTGTTGTGAAAAAATAGCTAGAACTGCTAAAAAAAAGGAGCCAGATTTGTGCAATTTAATTGCTAAGGTGGCAGCACTGGCTGTGTCAGCTCTAGTTCGTAGGAAGCTTTTTATTTTAGGGAACCGTAAACAGAAAACCTAAAGTTGACGAAACATCACTGATTGAAGCGGGAGCGAGATGTCTGTAAAGCACGACTGGTACCAATCGGAGGCCAAGGTGGTCATCACCGTGCTCCTGAAGAACGCCGCAGAGAAGCACTATGCGGTGGAGATATCTGGGCAGCGCGTGCACATGACGGCCGACGACTACGAGCTGGACGTGATGCTGCTGCACCCCATTGTGGTGGAGCGCTCCTCGCACAAGGCTTATCCGTCCAAGGTTGAAATCACACTGGCCAAGGAGACGGGAGTTCGCTGGGAGACACTGGAGCAGTCGGCGGCAGCTGCCGCTTCGACAGTGGCTGCTCCGACAAAGACGCGTGCCAAGGACTGGGATAAGCTGGTCAGCGAGGAGGAGAAGATTGACGAGAAGGAGGCCAAGGGCGAGGCGGCTCTCAACAATCTGTTCAAGAAGATCTACAGCACCTCTTCGCCCGAGGTGCAGAAGGCGATGAACAAATCCTTCTCAGAGTCCGGCGGCACCGTGCTCAGCACGAACTGGGGCGAGGTGTCCAAGGAGAAGGTGACTGCGAAGCCGCCCGAGGGAACTGAGTTCCGCGAGTGGGACAACTAGTGCGAGATCCCGGCATAAAGGAACAAAACGAGAGAGAGATTAACAAATATGTATATTTTTACCACTGGATCGGTGGAAGGACACGCAGGCCCGATATTAACACAAAGAAACTAACAAATGAATTGTTTTGAATAAATATGATTTAAGCATGGCATTTGCTGGTTAATTGCGTTTTTTTGCGGTTAATTTTCCATTTCAGAGGGGTTTTATTATGATATTTATCTTACTTTATATATGTATGTACATATTTATGTAGCTTTTGTAGCTTTTGTTCGTGAGCTCCTAGCTTCAGATTCGGTGCCCAAGCCTGCCTTATGCTATATTAATATTAACTAAATTAAATAAAGATGTTATTTTATTAAAGCCATGTAAAAGTATTATTTTAGTCCACATTTTTTGCATATTTTAATACTTAATAATTGAATCCATAGAACTCGAACTCTTCGAACCACCCCCGCCACTCGCCTGTAATGTTCTGAGCCCGAACAGCTGATAGATACCGCCAGACCGGTTCGCAGATTGTACGTGTAACGAAAAGAACGCACAAAATTACCTTTCCTCGCACAAATCGTTCCAAGGCAGCAAGATGTACAAGAACCTGGAGGAGCACAACCGGCTGGTGAACAAGTACCTGAAGATCTTCCTCGTCGTGGCACTCTATTGGTGAGTAGTGAATACGTGTGCTATTTTTGGGTGCAGTCCGGTCACTCCCCCCTCCGCCACAGGTGCACCTCGATTCTGACAGTCTTCGTGAATAAACACCTGCTGAGCAGCGACACCGTCAACTTGGGAGCACCCCTGTTCATGTCTTGGTTCCAATGCGTCGTCTCCACCGTCATCTGCTTCTTGATGAGCCGGCTGAGCAGAAAGTATCCTTCGGTTTTCACCTTTCCGGAGGGCAATCCGCTGGACATTGACACGTTCCGGAAGATCTTGCCGCTGTCCGTGCTCTACACCCTGATGATTGGGGCCAACAATCTGTCGCTGTCGTACGTGACAGTGGCGTTCTATTACATCGGTCGATCCCTGACGACCGTGTTCAGCGTAGTGCTGACCTACCTGATTCTGCGGCAGCGCACCAGCTTCAAATGCCTGCTGTGCTGCGCCGCCATCGTCATTGGATTCTGGCTGGGAGTGGATCAGGAGAGCCTTACCGAGGTCTTCTCTTGGAGAGGCACCATCTTCGGAGTTCTTAGCTCGCTCGCCCTGGCCATGTTCTCCATTCAGACGAAGAAGTCGCTGGGATATGTCGACCAGGAGGTGTGGCTGCTCAGCTACTACAATAATCTGTACTCCACGCTGCTCTTCCTGCCACTCATCATCATCAACGGGGAGCTGGAGACCATTATAACGTATCCGCACCTGTGGGCCTTATGGTTCTGGGCCGCCATGACGCTCAGTGGCATTTGTGGCTTCGCCATTGGATTTGTCACCGCTTTGGAAATCAAGGTGAGCTAGAGAGTCCATAAACCGCGTGGTTACTGCTTATCTCACCCAATCGATACCGCCGCAGGTCACCTCCCCGCTAACGCACAACATCTCGGGCACCGCCAAGGCCTGCGCCCAGACAGTGATTGCCACCCAGTATTACCACGACGTGCGATCTGCACTCTGGTGGACCTCTAACGTAGTGGTCCTGGTGGCCAGCGCTGCCTACACGCGGGTCAAGCAGCTGGAGATGTTGCGCCAGCACCAGCAGCGCAACGCCTCCACCCAGAAGGCCTAAGAGGAGCATTAATAACCGCTAAAGTAACGTAGACTGTTTAGGACTCTAGGAGATGTAAGTTTAAAGTATGCACGAGCGATCCATGAACAAGAATACATAGGCATGTATGAAAGCTAGTTGGCGGCCACAGCTTCTTGGGGCTCCTCCGTCGGTGCTTCCTGCTTCTTGGCCTCCTCCTTTTTCACCTTCGCCGAGCTCTTGTCCCACATCTCAGGCACATAGACAAAGGGATCGATCTTCAGCTGCTCACTGCTGGGTGGGCTCTTTAGCAGGACACGGGTGATGAAGCGGCCCTCGCGCTTGGGCCTCATGGTGTTGATGTCCTGCAGCAGGTACTTGATGTTTTCCTCCAGCTTCTGTGCATCCATGTCCAGGGTTCCCACACTGGCCGTTATCAGGCCAAAGTTCTGCTGGTATTCATCCTTCGAGGCGCTGTAGCTAATGCCGCTGGAGAACTTGACGATCATCTCGGCCAGGTTGGTGCCCAGCGTCTCGCTCTTGGGATTGGGAAACTTGCGCTTCATCAGGCCACGCAGGGCCACGAGCTCGGCCAGGATGTTGGGATGGGCAATGACGTACTGGTAGTCGGAGAGCAGTAGCTCGCCGCTGGTTATGTCTTTGATCAGTTCCACGCCGCCCACGAGGGATGCGCCGGCCTCCCGCGCCTCCACGACTTCGTTCTGAAAGGGAAATGCACCTTAATCTTTGAGACCTGGAATCATTCGCCCTGCACTCACGTTCCCTTTGGTAAAGACTATGATCTTGCGCTCCTCTCCGTGCTCAAACTTGTGCGGAATCATGGCCATGCGCTGAAAGTTATCCACGAAGCGAGTGATCTTCTCGGCCTGCATGTTCAGCTCGATGTCAACGTTCAGCGGCGCCCTGGGCACGTTGTACATGCTCGGATGGTGCGTCTCCCGGTGGCACTGGATGGCCTCGGCCACGGAGTACACCGGCCAGCGGTAGTAGCGGCCCACGTAGCAATCATCCTTTGGCACCTGCTTCCACGAGTCGTCCACGTGCTTGTCCGCCCGCTTCACATTGATCCTGGTCACAAAGGAGAGTTAATCACTAATCACAGACCAGGAGCCACCTACTCACTTCTTGTTGCGCTGATTGTGCGGAATGAATCCCACCTTCTTCACCTCCACCTTGACTTTCTTCTTGCGGGCCTTCTCTCGGGTTCCCTTGCGGGCCGCCTCGCTCACGGCAGACAAGTGCAGCAGCCGGAGTGTCTCCCCCGCCGGCTGGCGCAGAGCCAGGACCCGCATCGAGGACAGAATGGACTGCATTTCTTTCACAATTCGCTTATTTATTGTCGTATTTCGGCAAAGTTACGTATTCGCGTTGTGGACCGGTGAACAGTGTGCCCGCCAGGTTTTCCGTTGAAGACGCAGAAAATTTAGCTGAAGCTCGTCAGAAAACGAGCGGATTTTCTCCTCTAGAGCAGCTGGTCACACTGAACGACGTAATAAAATACGTAAGTGAACCAAGAGAGAATGGTTGTGCCTCGGGGTGAATGCCAAACTGCCTTTTTGCGCGCGATTTGAATTTTGAATTTTGTGATATTCAGGTGGAATATCCTTTTTTAAACTAATTCATCGTTTTAAGGAAAAACAATACGTTACACTTTGATTGAACCTTAAATAATATTTTCTATTCACACTTAATAATTTTCTAGATAAGAAAATTAGCAATGAGAACATTGAAAAATGATTTGGGTTGTCTGGGATTCCCGAAAATATAGGAAATTGAATTGAATATTTCTTTCAATTACTGAAAACATAAATTATAATTATTCTCTCTATTATTTAAATGCTTGAAAGAATTTATTTATCTTCATGCAATGTTAAAGATAAATAGTTAACATTCTAATGTAGTTTTGATAAATAGTAACTGAATAATGCAAATTTATTATTTTAAGACCTAAACCTGTTAAAATTTCACAAGTCCACCCAATAAGCCATATCAAGCCACTGATCAGCCAGATTTAAAGAGAAATTCTATTAAAAAAAGAGACGAGAGTAGAACTGCTCCCGATGCTCGTCCTCTCTAAAAATAAATCTCACATTTTCCGACTTTTCCGATGCGTACGAATGAAAGCACTGGCGGCACGGCACGGCACGGTGGTGCTCAGAATAGCTTCGACCGGCGGTACGGACGGACACGGAATTGGTCTTGGGATTGACCCCAGTGAGTGCGCCGTGGAAAATCGCGAACGAATTCCGTATTGGGAGAGAGTGACAAAAGAAAAATTCATCGGCGACCGAGTGTGTGCATGGGAAAAGTGCAAGTAATAATTTGTTATTGTTTTTCATTTCAACAAAAACAGCCCCAAAATAGACCGATAAAGCTGGGAAAAGAGGGGCGCAGAAGAAAAGAAAGGAAAAGAAAAGGAAAAATGTGTATTCAATGTGTGGCAACAGTTTCGATATAACAACGCTCGCAAAGTGGCGAAACGCCTAGTGAAAGTAATGTGGGGCCGCGGACTTGGGATACACAAGATCTCCGCCAGCACCGCCAGCACCACCACCCACCCATCCACCCATCCATCCATCCATCCTCGCACTGGACCGCTCTGAGTGCGTGCACTTTCGCATAAATTGGAAATATTAATTGCGTGTAACCTAAAAAGTGGAATAAATGGAATAAAGGAAGTGTGCGCACTTTCCGGTTATCCATCCACCAGGGGGTTCTCGGGGGGATTGGGTGTGTTGCGATCGCCATGGGGAGGCGCAAACAAAAGAGTGTCAGCGGTTTAAAAATAGTTCGGCTTGCTTTGCGGCAGGCAGTGCCAGCGCCTCTATTTAACGTGATTTTCTGTGTTATTTGTTCCTTGGCGGGGCCAGGTCTGAACCGTAACCGTAACCGTAACTGAAACTGAACCCACGGACGGAGTGCATTCCGGAGCCGTCGTTTTCCGTTCTCCGTTTCGGTTAAGTGACCACACGCGTGCGTATTTTTAGAAAAAAGTATTCCAAACTTTCGCACATGTGGGGAAACGTGCTGAAATGGGATTTTCGAACGAAATATTGTTTACATTTCGTGGATTTAATCGTTACACTTTAAGACTCGCCGCGGCGGCGGACGTTCTACATTTGTCTTCCTCTTCTATAAACAATCCGTCCCCCGATCCTGATCCCTGATAATTCTCCGATTCTCCGTCTTGTGTGCGTTTTTAGTGGCGTATCTGGCAGCGTAAACAAACAAAGCCCCAATTGAGCGATTGCCCATTCCCTCGCTATCGAGAGGGGTTCTGATACCGCAATGGACTGGGACAAGCCACCGGCCCTGCCCCCACCGAAGCCCCGCAGGACCCGACTCCGGCAGAATGTCCTTCACTACGAGTCCCTGCCCACAGCTCCACCGGCGATGTGCGGCCGCACCGAGGAGAACATCTTCCAGTTCCCGGCCGTGGCCTCCAGAGCCCGCAATCTGTCCGCCTCCCCCAAGTTTGAACGGCGGGAGGTTAAGGATCTGCCTGTGTGTGAGCGGGGGAAGCATGCCTGCTCCAAGTGTCTGCCCTATCGCGCGGACAGGGGCACCATAGAGCCTCTGAAGACGCGTCTTAACTCCGCCATTGAGGCCATGGACGAACTGACCCGAACATACGCTCTGCTCGAGGGATTCCTAGAGCAGCGCCTGGCCACCATAGCCGACAACGAGGCTGGCGAACGGGCGGCGGAGCAGGAGGCCAGACTGGCCGTGGAGGATGAGCTGCCCTCCACTAGTCAAGCTATCCAGCAGCGTCCACCGGCCAAGCCAGCAAGGCTGAGTACGACCACCAAGGACACCGAGTTTGAGCTGGAACACTCCCTTACCTGGCTGGAATCGTTGATGGGCACGGAGGTGGTGCCGCCTTTTAAGCAGGGCAAGTTCAAGAGGTAAGGATGTCCCTAAGACAGGAATTTAATTCATTTATAATCTCCTTGGGTTACTAATGAATCAATATCCTGAAATCAAGCAGGCCTTTCCTTTTAGTTCTTTCTACTTTTATTTTTATTTAATTATTGCTTCAATCCCCGCAGAATCCGAGAGCGCAGCAAGTCCATGATGGACGACGACCTAAACCTGTATGTGAAGGCAGAGCGATCGGGCTCCAAGCTAAGCACCTCCTCGTCACGTCCGTATCTGCTGAGGCGCCAGAGCACCTACAGCGACAACAAGGCCAAGGTGTCAAAGTGGACCAAGGTGAAGGCCGCCTTCAAGTGGGAGCGGGCCAATGTTCCGCCCTCGGAAACCAGTGTCCTGATGCCACTCAACCATGAGGTGGAGAGGTGTGTACCCGGACTCGAAGTATTGGCGGACTTTCCTCAATGCTTGGCTCTCTTTTAGGTACCTCAAGGTGCCCATTAGTGTGGCGGCTGGCAGCAGTTCGGCGGACAGCATCATTAGCTCTTCCTCCGGGCATATTATGAGCGATACTGGCGGCACACCGGGCACCATCAGCTCGGCCAGTTCCCTGGATGATCTCGAGGCGGGCTGCCGGCCAAGTTTTCGTAAATACAAACTAGTTAAAGTTGTCCACTTTAATGTAAATGGCACCTTGCAGGTCGCGATTCCTCCAAGAGCGATACCCGATGCGACTCCCGCACCTCCAACATTGAGGTGGAGCTCCGGAAGTCGGCCACCGATGAGCGACTGGACAACATCAGATCCTCAGCCCCGCCCCTGGCAGCCAAGTCCTCGTCCAGCAAGTCGCTGCGCCGCTCCAAGGCCTTCTCCGACTTCGAGGTGCTGCCCGAGGATCATGTGGCCGAGATCAAGGCCACCAGCAGCCGGCGCCAGAAGCTGCCGCCAAGTCCGCTCAATCTCAACCAGGTCAACCAGATATACAGCACGGATCTGCCGCAGCTGCACTCACCGCTCAAGAGTCCGAAGGACTCGCGCATGCGTCGTGTCCACTCGCCGGGCACCTCCTCCGTGCCCAGCAGCCCATCCAGGCACTCGGATTTCTTCGGAGAATTCGGTGGGTAGTGGGTTGGGAGACACGAACTCCTTGCTAACCCTGAGCTTCCTTTGCAGAGAGCGAGGATCTGTCCAGTGGCGATTTCTCGGAGCCCACTACGCCAAATCGTAAGAATTTCCCTCAGAACGAAGATGACGAGGTATTTCAACATTATCAACTTCTCGTACTCAAACTAGATTCGGAGTTTAAGAACAAGCAGCGTGAGTTCGAGCGTTCCAGCGCCAGCAATCGCAGTAGGGATCCCCGCATAGCCCATGCCCCGATCTCCCAGAGAGTTCTAACCCGCAGCCTTTCCCACTCATTTCAGGCGTCAAGCTGTGCAGCGGAGCCGGCGCAGGAGGTGGAACAGGCGGAGTCAGTGGCGGCGGATCCGGGAGTGGAAAGCGCAGCAGCGAGGAGCACTCGCCCACGCAGCTGCTCGCGCACAGCGACCTCATGTCCACCGACCAGCTGGAGCAGAATCTCACGCCGCAGTTCAAGAAGAAGCTCCACAAGTGGCGAGCCAAGCAGCAGAACTGCTCGGGCTCGGGAGGAGCGTATGCCTCCTCGGAGCCGGCGGCCAGTCCCACGGCCAAGAGCCAGAGCAGCGGCGAGGTGAGGCCCAAGATCGATTGGAATCTGTGGAGCATGGGCCAGCTGAAGCTGGAGGGCCAGGGACTGTGTGCTCTGCCCGACCAGAAGGACCTTCCCGAGAAGTTCCAAAAGAAGCTGGGTAAGAGTTCTCAAATTGCTCAAGGAATAAAAGTAAATTTTCAAAATCCAAAACCACAGAGCAATGGAACCGTATTAAGTGTGCTCCTGGTGGGGGCACCGCCTCCGACAATGACTCCCTGAAGCGGGGGTCCAAGCACAGCCAGTCCACGAGAAGGGGATCCGATGACGATCGATGGTACAAGCACAGGCCGCACGACAAGGAGAAGTTCGTTCACAGCCGAGATCTCTCACTAACCCTGGAGCTTATCCCTGAAATGCTTCTTCCCGCAGACTGTCCCGCCTCAAGGCCATCGTGGCACCGGATCACACGTCCAAGAAGATCGAGGTGAAGACCTCCGACGGCGAGGTGATGAAGTTCGAGGGCATCTCGAGGAAGTTCACCCGCAAGCTGTACGAGTGGGAGAAGGCCCGGGGCATTGGGCCGGAGGCCTCCACCTTTGCCCTGCTGCATCCGGGCTACTGTCCCATCGATGTGCGGCGCATCAACAAGGAGTGCAACAAAGGTAGGTCCTTGACTCACACAGACTGTGTGCTTACATATCCTGGCTCCCTTGCAGCGGCGGCAGAGCACTCGCCCACCCTCAGTCGCTCCCTGTCACTGGACAGCGTGTCGCCGAACTGTCAGCCGCAGCCGGTCATCTCCCAGCAGGCCTCGTCCCTGTCCCTGAACGACGTCAACGATCTGAAGGAGATTGAGGACAGCGCCGACGCACTCACCGACCACGAGTTCAAGAAGTACGACGAGCCGGAGGCGGTGATGGTCGAGGTGGAGGAGCACATCCACGACACCGCCTCGCCTCTGGTCACGGCCCACACGCTGGTGGAGCAGCAGACGCCCATCTACAAGTACGAGGAGGTGCAGTGCAACGACTACGTGTAGGTGTCGCCCGGAGCCCCCGATCCTCCGATCCTCCAGCCACTAATCGGTGATATCGATTCCCCATTTCCAGCAACTCTCGCCGCGTGCAGAGCTTCGAGTCGCACACGAACCTGGCCCCGCTGCTGGGAGCTCTGAAACGTGCCGACGAGCTATTTGGCCAGCTGCGGAATGCCTCGCCCGACCTCCCGGAGCAGCCGTCCATGCGGGACTGCCAGGCCGCATTGCTGAGCATCCGCAGCATATATCCGTACTACTCCAACAACCTGATGAAGGCGGGCGTGCTCAACGCCATATCCGATGTCCAGAGCGAGCTGGGACGGCTCTCTGAGCTGGTGAGAATCCCTTGGCCATTTAATCTGATCATAAACATAGCTGTAACCATTTGCAGAGCCAGAAATCCCCTCTGGACGAGGCCTGTTGCCAGGAAACCATGCAGGAGCGAACGCTGGAGTACCTGGAGGAGCTTCAGGGGCTGCACGAGTCCCTGCAGTGTCTCAAGCTGAGCATACGTGAGGATTGCCTCCATATTTGGTCACAAACATATTTAATTACAACCCTTTCGTAATCCTTTAGAGGGTGGAACGAATCGCTATCCTCGGGACATTGTGCCGGACATCAACATCACCAGCGAGGATGGACAGCAGCTGGACTCCAGCTCTGCGTACGCCACCTGCGACAACTCCAGCCGGGATCGCCTGGCCCAGGACGACAACAGTGCCAGTGCCAGTGCAGCCTCACCCATGGAGCACGAGACGGAGACCAGCACCACCACTGGGACCCTGTGTCGCTCCAGTGTGCCCACCGCTAATCCCGGACCCCTGGGAAACGGAGGAGGAGCGAGCACGACTGCCTGTGCCAAGAAGAAGCTGCTGCGACTGCGCAAGATGGGCTCCCGGCAGAACAGCAAGACGGAGAGCGACAGCAGCGACGCGGACACCCACTCGGTCCTGGAGACGCCGCGTCGATTGCGCCGGAAGAACTTCCGGATGAAGCAGCGCTCCCTGGACGATGATTTCCGACTGGGATCCGTACCGGCAGCCAATGAGCCAGAGGTGGTCACTCCCAGAGAGGAAATCGTCTATGGCTCGCTGAAAGTCAGGCCGGGCCAGCTCATCGAACAGAGTCAGTGTGTGGCACCTGCTCCAGCTCCGATTCCTGCTTCTGTTCCCTCTTCGTCTTCGACGCCATCTACGGCTGCTACGCCTCCGGCTGCAGTTACTCCCCCCGCAAAGGTGGGTGCCTTTATTCCTCCTCCGCTGCCGGAGTCCCACAACCGAACCTACAACACCAATGCCAATGTCTTTGTGAAGACCAAACGCAAGCTGTTCACCACCGTCCCAGAGCCCAGTGCCTTCGAGGGCATAGCCGTGATCGAGAAGGAGCTGGACAGTCCCCTGGAGGAGCAGCAGCCGGAGAGAAAACTGGACAGAGCCAGGTGCCAGCCACGACCTCTTAGCCTGTACAAATCCATCAGCTTGGAACGCATCTCCTCTTCGCCGCAGCCTTTCAGGGAGGACCAAAGGAAGTGCCAGAGCAGCGAGAACTTGCGTCGGGGATCTGTCCTGGTGCGTCCCCCTCTGGCCAGCGACAGCATGCAGAGATTGGCCGAGTCCAAGAAGGTGGAGAAGCAGCAGGAGCGGCAGGAGCAGCAGGCCAATCCCACGGTGCCGCCCCGAAAGGCGCATCTCTACAAGAAGAACTCGCTGCACAAATCGCACAGTGCCACTGTTAGCACCAAGATTGAGCACAAGATAGCCAAGACCGGCTCCGGATCGACCTTCTCGCGGGCTCCTCCTCCGCCACCGGTGCCTGTGCCTTTGGTCTTGCCCAACAAAGAGGACAACACCTTGCCCCGCATCCAGCGGAAGCACCCCAACACGCCCACCAAGGCCAAGCAGTTTGAGTTCCCGCCGCCTCAGATCCTAACGCCGGAGCGTCCAGCCACGCCACTCTCGGAACGAGCCATCCGCCTCCAGTTGGCCAAGGCGCAGTTCCTGCAAAGTGCCCCTGTCACTCCTCGCCAGGAACCCCAGACACCGCCACCGAAGGGCAGCGACTCTGTGGTGCTCCAGAAGAGCATCAGTGCGGGCAGCATGCGGGGCGCCGCGGCTGTCCAGGTGCCACCGAAGCAGCCAGGGTACCAGGATGTGTCCACGGATCAGGAGAGTGTGGGCACCTCCAGTGCCTACGACAGCTTGCCCCGGGCCGTCAGCCGGAGTGCCAAGATCTCGAGTAAGTTGGGCTTTGCCACGCTCACCTCGAAGCTGAGAAGGGGCCACAAGAAGCCAAAGGAGGCGCCGGCCACTGGACCGGGAAGTGCCCTCTCTGCGCTCTGCCGGCAAACCCTCATGGCCGATGCCATACCGCAGGCCTTCGGTATTACCGCTGCCTCCGCCTCCGCCGCGGAGAAGCCACCACCCAGTCCCACGGGTCGGAATGTCCTCAAGTCGCACAGCACCCCGCAGGCGGCAGGTCCACCCTCCGCCATTAGCCTCGACGGACTGAACAAGTCCCTGAGCGAGCAGTACGTGCGCCAGCTGAAGGAGAGCGACGTCTAGTCAGCGCTTCCAGTCTCAAGTCCAGAATCTAGTCATAGGAGTAATCTGTATACATACGAGTGCATTTTAGGGTCAGGAACGTGTCCAGTCAGCACGGTTGCCGAAAAAGCATACAAATCATTATAGTTAGGATCAGGAAACAGGAAACCAAAGTGGCAGCCGTGCCCAGTCGAAGGAACGATACTCAAACAGTAGCTTTTGCTATGTAGATTCAGCAAATCCAAAGATATATATACTATTATTTATTTCCTAACAGATTGTCAGATGAAATTACTAAAACATCTTTTAAAAGCGTATAAGCTTATTTTTTTTTGCTGAAAAGGCTCACCTAGAAACTAATAAATGTATAAAATGATAAGAAATCAATAAATAAAATGAAGATAACCTTTTTGGAATATGTGGCATATACAAATAGATTTTGAATATTCAAAGAACGGGTAACAGCTCTAATACATTTATAATCTGTAAATTATGGTCTTTATTATAACTGATTTAATACTTTTTATAACTTTGCGCGTCTCGTTCTCTTAGCTTTTTTTTAATCAAGTGAAGTTGGCTGCGGCTCATCGAGATTTTTATCGTTTTATCAATACCTATTACAACACTATCAGTATATCGAATACATACAAGATTACTTTAAATAACAAGATGTTCACACTTAATACTACTTAACATTATTATATAACAACATGGTCACACTTAATACTACCTAATATATATATGTTTACAAATCTAATACTCTAATTGGCCCAACCAAGTTTCGTTCTTTGTGCCAAGCAATAGATTAATGCCATTTTACTATCGCCAAATTTCCGATAATGATAAGGAATGAAAAATAGGAAGTTAAGAGCCAAAATTGAAGCACATTCAGGTTAAATGTTAGATGCAAAGGGTAACCTTATTTAATCCCACATTTAAGATACACTTATGTTCTTTTTAAAATTGTATTTTAATCACTTTGATCAACGCTAGTACAAGCTGTGTATAATTAAACTTTAACCGAGTCGAGCATTATCGCGAGGTAGATTACTCCGATTAGCGGTGGAAATTCCACGCAGCTTATCTGTGATCCACATAGTCGTCCATCTCCTCGTTGTCCACATAGTCGTCATCGTCCTCATCCACGTCGTTTTCGTAGGGTATTTCCGGAGGTTCTCCGCCGGTGTTCCAGTAGCGGTCCTCCTCCGGATGGGTGAACTCGTAGTTCACCGTCTCCGGGTCCACATAGGTGATGCAGACCGTGAGGTTCTGGAGCGACTCCACCATCTGCGGGACACTGTCGACGAACATCACGCCGCACTCCACGGAGTGCTGAGCCTCAGCGGGCAGCTGGGTGTTGATCTTCCCGTAGACATCGATTCCCACAGCAATGATGTCGTGGACCCGGCGAATCGCACTCAGAGCATTCACCGTTCCCGAGAGGATCTTGCCCATGGTGGTCTGCTTGGCGGCGATCTTCTTGTAGATCTTCACCAGGCCGCCCACGTTGCTCTTCACCTCCTTGACGGCGGCCACCGTCTCATTCTGTATCCTCAGGATCAGAGCCATGGTGCGGGAGTAGCAATCGACGCCGTCGTTGATGGCCTGCAGGGCCACCCGGAACTCGGGAACCATGGAGTAGCTGCAGTAGGCCGCCTGGCTGCCACGACCCCAGTACTTCCACATGAATCCCAGCCCGGCGATGGCAGCTGTCACTATCTTGGGCTTGTTGAGCTTCAGCAGATTGGTCTCCAGTGTGATGGCCCTCGCCACCAGATCGTCGACGCCAAACTGGGCCTCGTCAATCACATCCTGTATGATATCCCGGAGATCCTCAAACTCCGCCCTCTGATCTGGCGTGAGATTGGGACTGGGTGCACCCATTATCTTCTCCACGGTAGGCAGCTTGGTGTCGTAAACCACTCGCGGCTTCTCATCCAAGTAAATAGCAAACTCCCGGCGAAAGTCATCGAAGACCTGCAGGTAGTTGTCGTCCAGTTCCGGCTCTTTGGTCTCATTCTGGGCACTGCCATCGCCCTGCTGAAGCTTCAGGCTGTACAGGTAGTCGTACTGGGACTGCAGCTCGCGGAACAGGGGACGCAGTGTCTTCACCTCGTCGCTGGACAACTGCAAGTCCACCACTTGCTTCTGCAGGAGACTCTCCAGTTCCTGGTGGGCCTGGCTGGAGGCGCAGAGCAGCACGCCGGCCAGCAGGAGCAGCGCTATCCTAACCATCTTGCCCGATCAACCAATAGAGTTCAACTGACCAGAAATGCAAAGGAGGAAACACTATCGCCGATCCCACACTTGGATTTCCTCAAGTGGCCACAGGCTGATTAGGAAGCGATAATCGCAGCTTATCGCCAATATTACGCTATATATAACACTCCCGCTCCATGGGGCAATGTTTCGG
>VNJO01013354.1:0-20108 GCA_008042535.1 Drosophila tani
CCCAGTTGTGGGGGAACGCGAGCAGCAGCAACATAGACATCATAGAGCGCCCACAATTCAAAATCCTGAGAACTATCAGTGGGGCACTATAGTATATTCGCAACCAAAACATCAATAGGGATCTCGGCATTCTTGCAATAAAAGTATAATAAACAAACAAAAAGCGGAGTACAATAAAAAACTTACTGTGCACCCAAATCATCTGGCAAGAGGCTTGACTCGGGTTTCCAGCAGAACCCGCATCCAACGAAACGACCTTCCAACACAGCAATAATTTGCAGGGCCATATAATTTTGATCCAGTCATATGACTGTAAGTTAGGTTATTAATATAAGATTTGATATACTTATTGTTTGTCTCGATTTAATAAATAACCACAGAATATAAATAGAAAAAAAAAATTTTTTTAACGATCTTTTCTCGCTCTTTATCAATTTTGACAATAATGACGGGGTCAACATTGGATCGTTGTGTTTTGCGTGCCCGAAAAATGTCTCGGACCCGCTGTGGCTTAGAAAACTGCTGACTAAAGCAGAGCTGGTTGAAGAGAGTCCTTACGTTTTCTCCCTTCACCTAAGGCACGCCATGGATACGCAAGTCTGACACATTATGGTTAAGTATATTGGTGCAGCGATTTTGCCCAATTTCTCCCATTGCACGGATGTCTGTAATCTCTCTCTTGACCCGAAGAGGTATATGTCTGTCCGATTATTATACGCAAACTAGTTCCCAGTTTTTGAACTTTTTGAATGAAACTTAGCAGGTAGTCTTCTTTCTATTCCCATTCGTTTACTATTTTATCATATATGTATCCCAGTATCCGGCAACCCACGATACTGTAATCGCAAACTGATTTACCATCTCGTGTAGAGTCTTGCTTAATTCAGTACAAATAATTCTTATTTATTATAAATTTTTATTTTAAAAATTAATTGCTATAACTTTTGAACGGTGCGGTATATTTGAAAGATCGAAAGATATCTTTAATCTACGTTCCAATACCTATAGTTTAATGTATCTTTGTATGTGATATGCATTTATGTACATATTTAAATAAAGATTAAGTATTATGGGACGAAAAAGTACATTCTCCATGGGCCTTGAATTGTTATTATCTAAGTAGGGATCTGTTTTAAAAGTATTGATTTATGTGTTGTTGTGACTACATATCCCTTGTGCGTTGCCGGTAATGATGCAATGCAAGGCCTTGAATTGGGTTATCCCAAACAACAAGCAGTGGATGACATGGGATGCGTTAATGGATTGCTTCCAAGCGTTTTACTGCTAAGGGGATATTTCATCAAACTGGCAGCTCAGGTCCGACAGGTCAACCGCTTTAACTCACTTCTACTTATACGACATGGAGTTCTCAGTGTAAATCCCGGCAGCATTGAATTCGACGCATGGCACACCAACAACAAGCAGTGGTTTAATTTCGGCAACTGCAGCAAAAGCAAAACTACAGTAACGACTGCAAAGCAACAGCAACCACTGGAGCAACGGCAAATACTGCGGAAACGACTGCGATGCCATCGACTGCAGTGATAAATGCAATGGCGGCAAAAACTGCAAGCTCCAAAGCCAATATCGACCATATTCAACAAGCGGCCCCGGCCATGCAGACCGGCATAGATCGCTACATCCAAATCAAGCGTAAGCTTAGCCCGCAGAACAACGCGGTCGGTAACAAGCCAAAGATAAACCTTGTCCAAGAAAACAATGATCAACCCGGGAGACCTAACAACAACAGATTTGCTCTATTAGCGGATGACTAACCGGAACAAGAGACCCAAAAGAAACCAAGCCCCTACCAATTTACATTAGGGAGAAAATCTCAACATCCGCTTACTAAAGGTACACGAAACCAAACTTCAAACCAAATCTGAAGAACATTTCCGAGCTACTATATGGTATGTCCAACTACCTGAATGAATCTAAGGAAAATAATTACACGTACCAACTAAAAAGCTTCAAGGGCTTGCAAGTAGTACTAAGAGGAATCGAGGAATTCCCCAACGAAAGCCTAGAGGCCCTTAAAGAAAAGGGTTTTTCTGCAAAGAACTTTAGCAACATATTGAACAAAAACAAAAAACGGCAACCACTCTTCAAGGTCGAGCTGGAGCCAAACAGCAAAGCCTTGAAGAAAAATTAAGCGCCCTCCATTTATAACCTGCAGTTCCTATTGCGCCGAAAAATTACGATGGAAGAGCCATTTACAAGAAACGGCCCAGTGCAGTGCACAAACTGCCAGGAGTATGAACACACCAGAACATACTGCACACTTCGATCTGTCTGTGTAGTTTGCAGAGACTTCCACAATTCCGCAAACTGCCCTGCTAATAAGGAAGACACCCACCAGAAGAAATGGGGAAACTGCGAAGGAAACCATACGGTAAACTACACGGGCTGTGTAGTCTACAAGAAGCTGAAGAGTCGCATGCGACGAGTGACAGCAAAGAGCCATCAGAATATACGAAACGTGTTCACAAACGACGACGGACGTATCCTCATTTGGTCCGCTGAATACACAGAAGGGCTTCTCCTACGCCGATGCCCTTCGAAAAGGTATGGAAAACCCACTCCTAATAAGAGGACGCATCCAACACCACTATCATCAAAGGTTTGCAACTAATTACTTGCAGGTCACGTCTATTAAAGTGCAGTCAGGTAACGGCATCCTTTCCATAGCCGCAGTCTACTGCGCGCCTCGCTTTACAATTTCTGAACGACAATTCATTTATTTTTACAACTCACTTGGAGATTGTTTCATAGCTGCAGGAGACTATAATGCCAATATAATGACTCCTGAAGGAAGGCAATTATATTATGCAATCATAATGTTGAGAAACAAATTGAACTGTTTCCCCTGGTAGCCCTACATATTGGTCATAATGATACCAAAGCCCGAAAAGGCCACACAGTTTCGTCATCCTACAGACCAATAAGATTTTTATCGCGTATGCCCAAACTGTTCGAAAATGGCCTTCTATCACGCATAATACCATACCTGGGAGCACACAATGTTATCCCGGCTCATCAATTTGGCTTCCATCAAAACCATGGAACAATCGAACAAGTCAATCGAATAAGATTAGAGATACCCACAGCCTTCGAGCATCGTATTTCTCGATGTACTTGCCTACATGCCTACATTTACTTAAAAGCTACTTAAGTCGTATTTTTACAACAGAGTCTTCGTAGTAAGGTGCAACGCAACAACATCTGACGAGTAGACTATCGAAGCTGGAGTTCCACAAGGCAGCGCACTGGGGCCTATCCTGTTCGTCCTTTATACAGTGGATATTCCTAGGAACGAGCGGCTAACCACATCCATAAGCTGACGACACTTCGATCCTAAGTCGCTCGAGGTGCTCAACAACCCAACTAGCAAGTCACCTCATGGTTGAGAAGCGGCTATCTAACTGGCGTAGTAAAATAAACGTGCAGTACATCGATTACCCTCAACAGGCAAACATGCCCTACACTATCCTTGAATAGTACCCAGATTCCCCAAATCAACGAAGTAACGTATCTCGGGTTCCACCTCGACAGACGACTAACCTGGCAAAGACACATCGAATGGAAGAAACTTCATCTAAAACTAAAAGCTAGCAGCCTTCACTGGATTTTAAACGCCCGATCGCCACTGCGTCTGGACTACAAGGTACTGCTCTACAACTCCACGCTAAAGCCTATCTGAACATATGGCTCCCAGTTGTGGGGGAACGCGAGCAGCAGCAACATAGACATCATAGAGCGCCCACAATTCAAAATCCTGAGAACTATCAGTGGGGCACTATAGTATATTCGCAACCAAAACATCAATAGGGATCTCGGCATTCTTGCAATAAAAGTATAATAAACAAACAAAAAGCGGAGTACAATAAAAAACTTACTGTGCACCCAAATCATCTGGCAAGAGGCTTGACTCGGGTTTCCAGCAGAACCCGCATCCAACGAAACGACCTTCCAACACAGCAATAATTTGCAGGGCCATATAATTTTGATCCAGTCATATGACTGTAAGTTAGGTTATTAATATAAGATTTGATATACTTATTGTTTGTCTCGATTTAATAAATAACCACAGAATATAAATAGAAAAAAAAAAATTTTTTAACGATCTTTTCTCGCTCTTTATCAATTTTGACAATAATGACGGGGTCAACATTGGATCGTTGTGTTTTGCGTGCCCGAAAAATGTCTCGGACCCGCTGTGGCTTAGAAAACTGCTGACTAAAGCAGAGCTGGTTGAAGAGAGTCCTTACGTTTTCTCCCTTCACCTAAGGCACGCCATGGATACGCAAGTCTGACACATTATGGTTAAGTATATTGGTGCAGCGATTTTGCCCAATTTCTCCCATTGCACGGATGTCTGTAATCTCTCTCTTGACCCGAAGAGGTATATGTCTGTCCGATTATTATACGCAAACTAGTTCCCAGTTTTTGAACTTTTTGAATGAAACTTAGCAGGTAGTCTTCTTTCTATTCCCATTCGTTTACTATTTTATCATATATGTATCCCAGTATCCGGCAACCCACGATACTGTAATCGCAAACTGATTTACCATCTCGTGTAGAGTCTTGCTTAATTCAGTACAAATCCTATATTATACAATTCCATTTATTTTAGATTAATGCGAGAGGAAGAATCTCTTGATAACATAAAACAATATTATGTAAAATGCAAAAATGAAGATGGAAAATATAACGCAATTCAAAATATCTATGGTTGCATTAGCATTGGACAGGCGATTATATTTTGTCATGTAAGTATAAACTTTCCTTTAAATGGTTAAAATATCAGTGTAATGCTACTTCTTTAAGGCTAGTACTAAAATGAACGAAAACCGCTTACGGAATTCCGTATTTACACGCAAAATAAAGAAAATGGTCAGAATCGGTAAAAAATTGGTAACACCGACTTGTATTTACTGATATGTTTCGTAAACAAACTTTATAATATACAGAGAAATTAATTGAAATGCATTTCGATTAGGTATTTTATAAATATAAAACGTGGCAATGGAGTTAAAGGCAAATAATAGTGGCGCCAACGCCAAATTGTCAAAAAACACAATTAAAATGTCTTTTATGTGTTAAATCGCATATATTGGGCCTCGTCTTTTATCAATTCCACATTATCCTAACGGCTGTCGAAGCGCTTTTACCGAGCAGCGACTTCCCCCTTCACCCTTCCCCTACATGTCGCTCACGGAATATATACAATTCATTTATTTCGCTTACGGAATATTGGTGTGATTTGGCAACCTTTTTACCTGTTTCGCTCACGAAATTCCGTTCATCTTAGTACCCAACCAAACGAAATCCCACAAAATTCTTCTTCTTGCTCTTTTAGCTCATTTTTTTTATATGAAGTCTTTCGTTTATGGATTTTTTTCGTTCATCTTAGTACTAGCACACAATATATTTTGATAGTGTATAATTTTCCAAAATATATTTCGTAACTTTAAGGGGTTACATCCCTGTAGACGGTCATTGTTAAGGTGTAGGCTTAGGTGCCTGGTATAAAGTACTTGAACTGTCTGCCTTGTGTCGCCGCAACTAGAACATGAACCAGTTGGACTATAGATGGTGCACATGAGGGTCTGAAGACTCAGCGACAACCCCTGTTGAATGCAGCCAAATGAGTAACACATGAGCTTGCGTTGTGGTCAAAACAATTACTGATTTTAGTGAGGAAACTTAACGGTATTTATAGGTAATCAAGGTATACTGAATATGCTTATGTCAACAAAATTGTGTTTAAGGAGAAATGTGGGTTATTGTGTTTTATGATCTACGAGGTGTGTTCAAAAAGTATCGCGATTTTAGTGTTTTTTCGAAAATTATTTATGAATATCTATTTTGTCCCCTTCAAAGAAATTATACACTTGTGCCAACGGTTTTTCCAATTTTCGAAGCACTTCAAAAAATCTTTTCTTTTTATCTTGTTCAGCTCCTCCTTCGATCCCGTCTTTATCTCGTCAAGCGTAGCGTAACGTCGTCCTTTCATGGGCCTCTTCAGTTTAGGGAAAAAGAAAAAGTCACAGGGGGCCAGATCTGGGGAATACGGTGGCTGCGGCATCATTAGTGTGTTGTTGTTGGCTAAAAAGTCGCGCACAAGCAACGATGTGTGAGAAATCGAAATTAGAATATATACTGTGAGGAGTTGTAATTTAAACTCCCCACAAAGCAGTGTGCAGTGGATGCACACGGCGACAGTGCTTTGGCCGTCAAGGAGGAGACGCCGCTAATATAACGGGACGAGCCGGACTTTGGACCCGGTCACGCGACATTTGCCGGACTTTGGACCGGGTGGCGTGACCGATGCCGGCAGGAAGTAACGGGACTGACAGAGCCTATAAAAGGCAGAGGATGCAGGCGCACGGCAACTTAGTGCGAGTGCGAAACCCCAAGCGAGTGCATCCAGGAGCCGTCCAAGTTACCAATCAAGTCCACGAGATGATCAAGAAGCCAAGTCGAGAAGTTCGGAGCTTGAAGTGGCAAGCCTTCCAAGCAGAGACTTCAAAGCTGAGATCCATCGCGTGCAAAGACGACCGAGGAGTCAAGGATCCAGAAACAAGGCAAGGAGCAGCGAGGTCCTGTGTCAAAAACCAGCCAAGGAAAACACAGGTCGAGGGATTCTACTGTGGGAGTTGCGCGCGTGGCTAGGCTTAAGCCGAGCGATACACCGTGTCGACGATATCCCAGGCCAAGGCGCAGAGCAGGCGATAAGGGTGGCTAGGCTTCGGCTGGGCGATACATCCTGCTAGCTCTGTGCTTGAAGCTGCAAAGCGGGCGTTCGGAGTGGCTAGGCTTCGGCTGGGCGATACACTCTGCTAGCTTTGTAGCGAGATCGCGAAGTGGGCGTTCGGCGTGGCTAGCCTTCGGCCGGGCAATACACTCTGCTAGCTTCGGCGGCAAGACGACCGACGACCTGCGCGGAAGGTGTGCAGCAGCCGTGGATGATCCAGACGCAGCAGCGTGAATTGGCATTTGGAAACGTATTGAATTGGAATAAAGAAACTGAACGACCTATCAACCCGAAAGCGTTCTCTCTGGGCGGGCAATCACAGAATATAAATTTGGTGGGACGAGCACACGAACTCGACTAAGCTAGCCGCATATTCGTTGCGAGCCAAACTGAGAAAGTCAGCTCGTTACAATACGTAACCCGCGAAAATTCAAAATTCGCGATACTTTTTGAACACACCTCGTATGCAGAAATGGGAACGTTGCCCAATTCGACTTCTTCATTTCAGCATAATATGCATTAGCGCCTGACCTCATAATTGCTACGTTTTTGTTATTGCATATACATATTGCGCAGGTCAAGTTTGTTTCCACGCCCCTACTGCCCTCGAAAATCATACAAAACGTTGTATAAGCCTATAAAAAAAAATTCTGTGTATGCTTCTTCTCTATTGTTGATAGCACCTAACAACACTTATCTTTATTGGGTGTTGCTCAACATGTTCCTAGCAACATTTGTCTTCCTTTGCCAACATTTTTATTTTCATATTCATGTGCTCTTTAATTTAACACAATGATTAGTTTATCACAGTTGTTCACACTCGTAGCTATCCTACTTGTTGTTGATGAAATCTCTGGCTCCACTGTTGTAGTTTGTCAATCTTTCTTATAATTGGCCGATGCATTTTGGTTATTGCTGAAACACTAGTTTTTTTGGGCTCAATCACCGTTAAGTACTCGAGTGTTGTTGCTTTCCCAAAAAAAAAAAATTTCAGAGAAGGGATACATTTGTCTATACAATTTTTATTTGATCTTTTTTATCTGTTATTTTTGATTAAAAAAAAAGTTAATAATAATACTTATTTTTCATTTCAATCTATATATATAAAAATGGAGCCCAACATATGATTACAACAATACTATTTGAGAACGGCTAGGCCCTTGCAGTCTGGATTATTAATTTTGGTCGATTAAATTCGGTAAAATTAAAAAAATATCAAAGTTTTATAACATTACCTTCACATTTTACATTTTGCATGTAGAATTTTACATATTTATATAAATCGACCGATCGATTCATCAGATCGACTCGGCTGGTGATGCTGATCAAGAATATATATACTTTATGGGGTCTTATGGGGTATGCTTCCTTCACTGCGTTGCAAACTTCTGAACTAAATTAGAATACCCTGCAAGGGTTTAAAACAGTACTGTGTCGACGTATATGACAATGGAAAACGGAGCGTCTCAATTATATTCGTTTCAATCAGTCGAATTTACGATCAGACGACCGGATTTGTTCATTTTTTCTTTATCCCATTGTGAGTAAAAGTTATTTTGTTGGAATAATGCTTGCTATTAGACGACCAAGTATTGGACGACGTGCACGTGGTGCAATATATAGACAGAATTTCCATGAAAATCAAACGCAAGAGGAACGTGCAGAAAGAAATGGATCGAGACGAGACCATATAGCACAAATTCGCGCTACACAAAGAGTACAAAATATAGGAAGAACAGACTTGAATCGCGCTGCATTTGAATACAATTCCTTAACGTCCTACAAAGACCATAGCTGCGTTGTTATCGGTTCATTGTCTGTCGTATGTCAACACTCCAATGCACTGAAGTTTCGATTGGAAGCCCCCGGCTTATGCTGCCCAGGTTTCAAGGTAAAATTGCCGGTTTTGACTCATCCACCAGAGCCATTGTATTGGCTTTTATATGGAAATACAAGCAAATCAAACCATTTCCTGTTGCATGCACAAAAATATAACGGATGTTTTTAAATGACGTCTATTGGAGCAGAGGTTGTTCAACAAGCAGGCTACAATCCGAGTTATAAGGTAATATCGTAACTCTGTTATCAACATGAACGACTATCATTTTTCACGAATTTGCATCACAAAATTCAGATGCAAGGGAAACTTCACCATCGAGCGGGCGCTTTGTTACCACCAACAAACAAAGATCGTAAATTCCTTCTGTAGAGCGCCAAGGAGAGCTGCGTACTTTCAGCGAAGTTGTGTGCACTCTCGATCGAATAATAAAGCAAGGTGGTTGTGTAAAACGAAAATAGAGGAACGTGAATTCCTGCTACAATCTCAGATGTGGGATCGACAAAGAAAAAAACATTTGTTTTATCAACAACACGCCTACCACGAAAAAAAAAGGAAAAAATTATGGATATAGACATATCGGAGGTTACAGTGTTGCAATTAAAAAATTGGCTGGAGCTGCTAAATCTTTCAACGAAGGGCACAAAAGTGAAATTATTTGCACGGCTTAGCAGCGTTCCTGCCGAAATTCGCGGAAAAGGGCTAAAGTACACTGTTGAGGAGCGTGAAACACTGGAGCAGGCAGAATCGGAAAGTGACGAGGAAAATCGCAGTGAGCTAGTTTGTGCCGGGGAAACCTTGGAAAATCTACGTGCTGAAATTGCAAAGGCTCTGAAGTCTTGAAAATCTGAAAGGCCAGATCAACAGCGCGGGCGTCGACCGAAACAGCGGAGGCAGAGACGAAGTAACGGAGGTAAAGGAAATGAAAACGTAGAGCAGCAAAACGAAGGAGACAGAGAAAACGAGAAGGGCCAACGGCGAAACGGTGGAGGCAGAGAAATGGAAGAGGCACAGCAGCGAAATGGCGGAGTCAGAGGAGATGCCAATAGGCGGCAGCGAAACGATGGCGGCAGAGACGGCGGCGGCAGAGACGGCGGCGGCAGAGACGGCGGCGGCAGAGACGACGGCGGCATAGATGGCGGCGGCAAAGACGGCGTCGGCAGGGACAGCGGCGACAGAGACAGCGGCATTGGTTTCGGCAACGCCGTTTACGATGAAATTGCGGCGCAGAAGATCATCGTGTGGCTTAATGTCCCCAGAATAAGAAGAAGGTAGAGAACAAGTATATAAGATTGTTTAAAATTGTTTGTGGTGAAAATGCTAACCAACCTATCATTACAGAGTGCCTAATAGATTCGGGAAGCCCTGTGTCATTAATAAAACGTTCAGGCTTACCAGCCAATATAAAATTAGAGCCTCAAAAAAAAAGTTACTGTGGTATTAATAAAAGCTTATTGAAAAGCTATGGCAAAATATTATGTTTTATATACAAAAAAGAAATAAAGATTTGATTTAACCTAATTGTGGTGGCTGACGAATCTATGGGTTGTAATGTTGTGTTGGGTAGAGATTTTATGAATACTTGCGAATTAGAAATTGATTTAGAAGCGTTGAAAATGGTTACCGTAAAGTGTACTGAAACCGAAGTCGAGATGAAATCGAAAGTGAAAGTACTTTCCAATAATTGTATGGAAATTAGAAAATGGGAAACCGATTCGGAAGGTACGGCGGAAAATGTAGGTACTATTTTAGGTGAGAACAGGTTAGCTACAGTATTATGTGAGGAAAATCTAGGTACAAGCTTAGGTAAGAACAAGTTAGGTACAAGTTTAGGTGAGGAAAATGTAGGTAAAAGTTTAGTTGAGGAGAATTTAGGTATAAAATGAGGAAATGGCTTACAATATTGGTGATCAGATTTGTTATACGGATCAAATGAAGCTTATGGAACTGGTAAAGGCAAACTATATTCGTGTACGGCGACCGGAAATTCCGAAAGTTAAATGTGAAAAAATATTATCTTAGAAAATTCAAAACCGTTTAGTTGTGTACTTAGAAGGCTGTCTTATAGTGTGAACTGGAGTGGGCGGATTAGAAGCCGTAGATGTATTCCCAATGAAACGGTCCAAAATCCCACGTAGAAAAATAAGTAATTGTTGGGGTTGCAATTTGAATTGAATATATTTTTATTTTCCTTCATCGGCTGGGTCGTACATTAGAATTAATTACATGTCATCAAATGGTAGTTTGGGAGAGCGGAATGGGAAGCTCTTGCGGACTGGAAGCCCGGAGGAAGAGAGAGGGAGAGAGAGTGTGGGAGAGCGCTGGGCTCCAGTAAGCGGGACATTTCGAAGCCGCTAGCGCTTTACACTGGCTCTCGAAAATAAGCGCCCTCTTGGCGCGAACATTCTCCCCCCCTTGCGAGGATACNTTCCCCCCCCCCCCCCCCCCCCCTTGCGAGGATACGCAGCAAGAACCTCAGGAACAGGTAACTCGGGAAAACGTTCGTGGAGATAATCCTGTCCACACGATTGGCATCGGTCACCACTGCGGCAAGATCCTTTGGAATGGTGGTGGACCAGGCAATTGACGCAATACTTCTTATCCATGACCGCCTGGAGCCGTTTCTCAGCACTTAGCTGCAGAAAAAGGTGGCAATTCCGAAGAGGATGGTTCCCTTGGCAGACTCAACATTGGTAGGAAAAAATACCTCGGAAGGTCTGCCTTTCATGGCGTCGTACGGAACCCAATATTTGGATGAATCCGGAGCTTTAGAGACTTGCGTGCAGACCGCGGAAATCCTTTGGATGGAGGCGGATACTGGCCTTGAATCACTGGGAGGAGTCGTAGCACCGGAGGAAGAGTTGCTTGGATGCAACAACGTGTGATGCCGACCTCGGCATGTGAAACAGTTGTGGGCGCTTGTGCAATCCCGGAGTGGATGGTCTATTGCAAAGCAATTCAAGCACAACTGTATCGTTCGGATATAGGACGAACGATCGTCTACCGTCATTTGTAGGAAGCGTGGACAAATACGTACTGGATGGTTCTCTCTTGAACACAAATCGCAGCTTGTCGTTTTTGGAACCACTTTTGCACTGAAGGATTTCAGCACTCGTGGGGAGATTTCGGAGGTTGTCGGTTTTGGAACCACTTTTGTACAGAAGGATTTCAGTACTCGTGGGGACACTTCGGAGGTTGTCGGTTTTGGAACCACTTTTGTACTGAAGGATTTCAGCACTCGTGAGGACACTTCGGAGGTTGTCGGTTTTGGAACCACTTTTGTACAGAAGGATTTCAGTACTCGTGGGGACACTTTGGAGGTTGTGGTTTGGAACTGACGGAGACATAACTTGAAAGGTTGAAAGGAATCTATGGCCTCTAGAGTTCTATGGCGCTCAGTCAGGAATGAATCGAGCTCTTGCCACTTGGGAATCTGGGTTTTATTTGTTAAGGATTGCTCCCACAATGAAAGCGTAAGCTTTGGTAATTTCGTATAGCACAAATAACCAAAAAGCAGTCCCAATTTTCAGTATTCATATCGGACATTTCTAAGGACGTAAGACAACTCTCAATGGTTTCCTGCAGCACCTTCAAGGCTGCTGAAGATTCATTTGCGATGGATTGCACATTGAATAACCTTTTTAATGAGTTGTTCACCAACGACCGTTTGTTTTCGAAACGCTCAGTTAAGTTGTTCCAGGCTGAGCGGAAACCATCGTTGGTGAGTGGCGAATTGGAAACTATGGAATAAGCTTCACCACTAGTCTTAGCATTTAAGTGGAATAACTTCTCAACAGCGGTAAGTCTTGGATTGTCTATATAGACCGCTGTGAAAAGGTCACGGAACGTGGGCCAGCGAAGATAATCGCCCGAGAAAACTTCTGTATCGCACGGAGGTAACTGGCAACCTGCTGGAGTATAAGCTTCATATGCTTGTTCGACTTTGTCCCATAGGGCTCGGATGTGATCTCGCCGGACTTGGAGTGTGCAGAGCGACGGCGTGGAGTGGCCAGGAGTGTTGACCATCGCTTCAAATTGGCTTACACGGTCAGAAACGGCAATGATTTTATGTAAGGCCGCAGTTGTCACAGTAGGCTTCTCGGTGAATGAATGAATATATGAATGAATGAATAAATGAATGAATATGAATATGAATATTTATATGAATGACACACTGGAGTGTGTGGAATTGAAACACTGGAATGTGTGAAATCGAGACACTGAAATGTGTGCAATGGAACACTGGAATGTGTGTAGCGTATATACTTATATTTTTAATTTCGGAAATAAAAAAAACGGAATAAAATATTTTGGATGAAAGAACGGTCACACTATTGCCTTTGGAGAGGCGTGTCGCATCGATGTATTATTTTCTATATCCAGTTTTTCGGAAAATAGACTTTATTTGGAGAGAATTCGGTCTTTTTAGCGAATTTACTCAACTGAATACGAAAAAAGCTAAAAGCTGTATGGAAAAACCGCCAAAACCTAGCTAAAATATGTATAAAATAGCTATTGGTTTCTGGTTGTAATTATTCGAAAAATTTGTTTATATCTAATCCGGAATTTTTTTTTTTTTTTTAACTGGACGAAATTTTAATATGGGCACTGAATTGTTTTCCGAAAATGTATGTGTGCGGATGTTTGTGCACCTACCGTGTGCAATCACTGCAGTTAGCGAAGAGAAGAAAGAGGAAACGACGATAAGCGGAATAAATTGCCAAATAAAGTCAGTGCATCGACTTTGCCGACACTGATGTATGTATGTATGTATGTAGGAATTAGAATATATAGTATGTACTCTACTGGACTAATAAGTACATAGTCATGGTGCAACTTTGTTTGGTTATTGCTCGATTCTCTTTGAATATATGCCTGCCAATTGTTTATATATTGAAAAGTTACAGTATGGTGAATCATTTAAATAAAAAATAAGAGGGGTTTACCGCGTTTTTTAAAAGCTATGCTTAAATTTGTGGTGAATGGACGTTTTCGGCCTGGCCAAAATAATAAGTACACCAATTCTACAAAGCCTACAATTCGAAACGTATTAAAATTTTCCCTCTGTTTTCTTAATAGTAGTAATCTTATGATATTATTGAGTATATTAACACTTATTTTGAAATTCTTTGTTGATTCTTTTTGGCATACTAAAAATAAGTTTGTGAAGAGTCCCCTCTGGAACCTCATACCGGGTTTTTTGCAAGAATGCTCACAATACTTGGGCATTTTAAAACGTATTTTGGCACAAATACAAAGTTTCTAGTCTCCCCATAAATTTACAATTGGGTTTAAGTCCGTAGACCGACTTCGACAACTTATAAAGTTACCTTGTTTTCTCAGGCATTGATCCTGGCGTGGGTTTTATGTCGTTGTCCTGTTGAAAGAGGAATTTCAAGGACATTTTTTTATGGCAGTAAACGGTTGGCATAACTTAGCTTATTAACTTAACTTATTTTTATAACCGAATCGATTCATAATCCCAGTTATGCGAAGTATTGGACAATATCGATCTGGGATTCCTTCTTCGATTTTCTTATTTTGGCTACAGATCTGCATAAAACGCTGTTTCTCGGGGTTTCAATCGCTGATTTCTCGAAAACGTGACGTAATGGAACATTTTCCAGATTCATGTTCAGCGCAAACAATTATGTCGCATTCTATTCGCAGATCCCTAACAGGGCAGTGTAATAAATACGCAAATACAATACTTTAAGTCAAACTGTGTCTTTTACCGTTTCCTATCCAACTTTTGCAATCTTCTGACTTATATTATAATACCCTATACTACAAGAATGTTTGTTTAAAAATTATACTTACAATTCTGTGTATTTTTCCAGACACGAAGAACTGCTGCTTGGCTTGCAGCCAAAATGACATCTGATGGTCATTCAGTAGCGGTCCTGTCCGGAGATTTGACTGTTGAGCAAAGACTAGCTGTTTTAGATCGGTTCCGTTCAGGACTTGAAAAAGTACTTATAACTACAAATGTGTTATCAAGAGGTATTTAATTGTTCATCTACAAACGCAATTAATCAAAATATATTTTGGATTTTAGGTATTGACATAGAGCAAGTTACAATTGTTGTTAATTTTGATTTGCCAGTTGATGTTCGTGGCAACGCTGACTGCGAAACATACTTACATCGAATTGGCCGCACCGGACGATTTGGTAAGTATAGTGCTTTAAGATAAAGAGTAAGAGGGCTAGCTTCAGCAAGTAGATGTTGTATACCTTTTCAAATAAATCAAAATCAGTTGAATGAACTTAAAGCCTAGTACAGTTCGTAACCCCAAAAAGATTTCATCTTGTCAGTGTGACCGCGATTTTAAAAACGTTCTTCGGCATTATTAGAAGGCACGTGATACTGTCATACGTATGGTAAATCAGCTGTTTTATATTTGTTGATAGTATATTAGGGGTCGGCACTCATACACTCACAGTTTTTTAGTGCGTATGTATGCGAAGCTAACAGACCCAAATGATTTCCTTCTCTGCTGCTGCGAAAGCCGAGCAATTGTGCATACATTTTTGACAACGTAGAACATTTTGCTGCGAGAGCCGAATGATACTAACAGACCCGAACGATTTGCTTCTCTGCTGCTGCGAAAAAGCCGAGCAATTGTGCACACATTTTTGACAACGTACAACATTTTTGACAACAAAGCAACGGACAGACTGACGGACATAGAAATAGACAGACAAACGGATAGAGAGACGGGCAGAGAGACAAACTGACGGACAGACAGGCGGACGGACGGTAAGATATTTTGCGAAAAAAAACTAAAATTAAATTAGTGTAACATCTGTATTACTGAGTTCAAATTTCTAGTGGTCTTCTGAATTCCTTGATACGCATGAGATCTGTTAGGTGTGTATCATTTATTTTATTTCTAAACTTGCTCAGAATTTTTTTCAGACCGGAAAATACGACCTCGCAGTTATATGTCGTACCAAACATTGAGTACAGCCTATAAATTTCTCTTTTGAGGCCGGATATTTTTCGTCATTAATCACCACCCAAAAAGTTTGCTCTGTTTCCAAAGGAACGCTAGGATCACTCCGTAATTGAACAAGCTCTGCTAGTTCTACGGTAAATGGAAAATCATGCAGCTCGATTGCGTGGGAAATAATTTTAAAATCAAAAAACATTGCTCGGAAATTTTCGACCAACTTCATGACTAATTCTGCAAATTCTTAAATTTTATGGAAACTTTTGACTTCTAACTCGGAAAATATTAGCAATTTTTTTTTTAAGTCGACAAAATTATTATTTTCAAGGCTAGTAGTTAACAAAACAAGTTTTGCCTTAAAATTGGATATTGCTCTAATAAATTAAAAAAAAAATTGGTTTTTACCTTGTAAAAAAAGATTTAGTTAATTTAACATTTCAGTTATATCACAACGAAAGGCCAAATCAATTAAAAAGTTGTTGAGATCCCCATATTCAGCATCCAAACTTTTAAGAAAGTCTTTAAACTTCCTATGGGTCAAAGCATTATGTCCTCCTCTTATTTGGTTTATTATTTGTACCGATATTTTCATGACATTAACCATATTGAGTTCTTTGGCAAAAAGGGCTTCTTGGTGGATCAGACAATGGAAAGCGGGGCAATGAATTCCATTCTTTTTAAGAATCCCCACTAGGCCGTTGTTTTTTCCTGTCATGACGGCTGCTCCATCGGTACATACTGCGCTTAATTTGTTTGAGTATACGAAGCACAACACTTTCGAAAATAGTTGGTCAAACAATATCTGCCCCGTTACGTGACCATGAAGAGATATTAAATCAAAAAATTCTTCATAACAGACTAGCGATGTTTTCGCAATTATGTAGTATGCCTCTTTGCCCAGCATCCATTTCTTGTAAAACATTTAACATTAATGTTTTGAAAAACTCGCCGTCTGTAAAGGGGCGACATTGTCTGGCTAAGGCAAGAACCACGGTATATGAAATGCCGACCGCTGCGAACTCTTTGCACAAATTTGCAGCCTCGTTTTGGAATAGCTCATCTGCGCACAAAGACCTCCGACGCCTTGGCCCAGATTCTCTCGATCATGTATACCGCTAGTTTTTCCCCCTACTAGGTTTAAGTATTCTTTCCTGGATCGACGACCAGGACAAGGGATGCTCTACCAGCTGCTGCTAGGGATTCTGTTTGTACCAAATATAATTCACCACCATCAGGATGGTGGTGGTGGTTGCCGCATCTCCTCCTGCTGCCTCCAAATTGTTGGACTGGTGGAATGATTCGAAGTTCCCTCGTTCTTGATGGATGCGAGACTCTGATTGTACATCATATTGCTGGCATTCTTGGCTAGAGTTGCGCTGATACTGCTCCTGCGCCCGGTTCTGTCCATTACTGTACATGTTCTTCTCGAGCTCTTCAATGAAGAAGTTGTCCAGACACTCCTTTTAGCGGGCGGTGGCCGTAGCCTCTGATCGCTTTATCTCAGTCACCAAGCGTGATATCTCATGGTGCTCATCAATGTTATAACCAAATATGACATTGAGGGACCTATTTCCTTCCAGACTTTTATTTATGCAAATGTTTTATATTGCCCAAATCCCTTATTGAGTTTGCCTCTACCAATTTAATTACTATAACTTTATCTGCTCTTCTAACTTCCTGGACTCGGCTTTTGCATACATTATTGTGTTTGGCGGGATCTATATTTTTGAAATGTGTGAAGAAACAGTAAGAAAGAGTGAGAGACCAATAGTCGAAAACGACCTGTTTTATAAATTTTTTATTCTTTTCGTCACCCCGCTCTAGAAATACCAAAAGTCTCTTCCTGGTATTTTCTAGTATTTTTTTGTTCGTCTGCGTTCCGGCCTTTAGAACAGCGCTGCCGAAAAGTGTTTCTCGACTCTCTCGGCTAGTTCGGCCCGATCGTTTCTATGGCAGCTATAAGATATAGTTCCGATATGGATGAAATTTTAAATGTATTGGTGCTGTTCACGCCAGATAGGCGCTTAGTTTCTAGCGGCATTGTCGAGCAGCAGTTTCTTCAAATATTCGCTAGCCCTGTATCCCCGCTCTAAGCGCTCTCCCGTTCTTTGCTTAGAAGTGGCGGCTCCCCCGCTCTTTCTCTTTCACGCTCTTTCGCAAGTCTCCACTTTTGCATTGAAGTCATCGAGTTTAAGTTACATGTGTTAGTACTAATTTCCGATTATAACTATAAACATCTTTCAACGCTTTTCGCGCAAAACCCCGAAAAGTTTCGTATTGTTCTTTATCGAGTGCATTTCCGCATTTCTCGCTCCCCTCCCAAACATTTGGTCCTACAGACCTGAATTCTACTGCATACCTTTTTTTCGACGGCCCACTGGCACATGTTGTCACAAGATAAATATAAACAAGAAAGGAAGCTAACTTCGGCTAGCCGAAGTTTGTATACCCTTGCAGTCTGCAATTGGATCATTGAAAGTTGATCCATTTTGGTAAAATTAAAAATATCTAACTTTGTACATTTTTATAACATTTACAATTTACATGTAGAATTTTTCATTTTCATATAAATCAACCGATCGTTTCTATAGCAGCTATATGACATACAAAGTTGTCCGATTTTAAAGAAATAAAAAACGTAATTCTAAAACAATAAAAAAGCTATATCTCTATAATTTATAAAAATACGTTGAAAAAAAGGGAAGTTATAATTTTTTCCATTAAATTTCCGATCATTTCTATGGCATCTATAAGATATAGTGGTCTGATTCCATTCGTTCCGACATATAAAGTAACTGCAATAGAAAGAAGACTATCTGCAAAGTTTTATTCAGATAGCTCAAAAACTGAGAAACTAGTTTGCGTAGCAACGGACAGACAGACGGACAGACGGACATGGCTAAATCGACTCGGCTGGTGATGCTGATCAAGAATATATATACTTTATGGGGTCGGAGATGCTTCTTTCACTGCGTTTCAAACTTCTGGCCAAAGTTTGGTTAACAGCCAGCTTTAATTACTGTTAGTTTTGCGTTATTTCTTTTTGATGGTAATTTTTGGTTTTTTAATATTAACTAAATAAGTAGTACATTTAAATAAATTATGTTAAATAGATGTGTTATTGCTCCCTGTATGCGTCAATCCACATAGTGACGTTGAGCACCGAGACTGTGGTGCGCAAGGAGACTACTATAAAGAGACGAAGAATTGAAAATCTGCTACGATAGTCCAATCAAAAACATTTATATTTTGATCGAAAGGTATTGTAAAGCTCTTTGAAAATGCATAATAAAATTAATTAAACACGGATTAGTTCAGCAGAAATGGGAGTAAAAGTGCAAAAAAGAACATTTTGAAAATTGGAGCTGAACCAACATGGACAAAATCATGAATCAATAAAATGGATGCCACTTTTGACCACCCCATTCACACTCGTTAAACTTTTTGTGCCGGTGCTTCTTACCACCAAGATCCCAAAGTTATCTGCCCCAAAATTAAACGGTTCCGTTCTAGAGTTTAGCGACAGTGCAAAATACTTGGGGCTTGTACTAGACAAGAAACTGAACTGGAATCTCACTATAGCGGAGTGCGAAAAGCCAACATTGCACTCTTCACTTGTAAAAAGGCAGTAGGCCTCAAATGGGGGATGTCCCCGCCTGTAGTTAGCTGGCTATACAGCGCCATTGTTAGACCCATTCTCCTGTATGGTGTATCCATTTGGTGGCCAGCGCTGCTGTACAGTTCTAAACTCAAGGCGCTCAACAAGGTGCAGAGAGTAGCTCAACTATGCATGACAGGAGCTCTTAGAACAACCTTTAGTGAAGCGCTCAACGCTATTACTAGCATATCCCCAATTCTACTAGTGGCAAAAGAAACCGCCACCATCACAGCACGGCGTCTTAGAGACGCAAACGGCTGGACAGTCCATCAATATGGGCACTCATCCATCCTATCAATGGGCGCAAACAAGCAATTAACAGATTATTGCATACCCGTAGAACACACTTCTACAACGTTTAACACAGTATTTCCCTCTAGGGAGGCCTGGGCGGCAAGTCCATAAATTTCTTCACAGACGGCTCCAAACTCGATAATCGAGTTGGAGGAGGAGTCTTCTGTGAGCAGCTCAGTATTAGAATACATTTCCGTCTTCCGGACCACTGCAGCGTTTTCCAGGCAGAGATTCTCGCCATAAGCGAGGCTCTTAGTTGCCTACGCCACTCTAGACTTATAAACGGAGTAGTAAACATTTACTCAGACAGTCAGGCAGCAATAAAATCACTTCGAGCGCTATCTTCAAATTTGACGATAGTGAACAACTGCCGCAAATCTCTTCAAGAGATGGCACAGCAGTTCGTTATCTCCCTAGTCTGGGTGCCAGGGCACCAAAATATTTGAGGGAAACGAAATAGCCGATGAACTGGCCAGACGTGGCACCACCACAGTTCTCCTTCCAGACAAGGAGGACTTCCGTATGCCCCTAGCCACTTTTAAGCTCAGGACAAGGGAAGTTTTTAGATCCCTTGAACAAGAAATGTGGAACAATACCACACACTGCAA
>VNJO01013357.1:0-31682 GCA_008042535.1 Drosophila tani
AGTTTTTGTGAATAAATATTTTCCGAAAACTGGATTTCGTAGCATACTTATAGGCATAAATCGACAGTGATGCGGTTTTGGGAAATAGAGGCTAAGAACTTTCCAATTTTATAGGCAAATAAATTTTCCACCTCTATGTACATTCATTTCAATATATTAAGACATTTTTGTATATAATGAATATACTACTTTTTGTTTTTTCCTATTATACATTCTAAATTTTATAATGTTCTTCGCCGGCTCGAGTTCAAGGGGTGTTTTGAGTGTTTATTATTTATTTGATTTAATAAGTAAATATACACCAGACTTTCTTCTTCTTTTTCTTCTGGAATGAGGCCCCGTGTCCGTCTCGTCAGCTGTAGAGTTTGAAATAAATGGGTTATTTAATCTATGTTTCTCTAAAGACTCTCTTTATCATTTTGACACATTGTGAATTTCTTTGAGGAATATATACATAAATATGTAATGAATTCCGAGAAAGACTTAATTTAAGATATGAGTGACATTAATTAAATTTTTATTTATTTTATAACTCTTGTATTAAATATTTAATTTGATTTAATCAGAGTTTAAGGATTAAAGTAAATAAATAAATTATAATAATTCGAGCGAATGCGTCCCTTCTGTAAAAAAAAATGGAAATAATATTTATCATAATAATTACACAGGTCGACAAAAATTGAACTTTTTTCTACCCGAATAAACGAATAAACGATTTGAAACTCCTCGGAGATTCCTCGAGGAATTCTGAAAGATCTCAAGGATATAAAAAACTAATAATTAAGCTATTTTTTCCAAAACTGTATTTATTAAATTTGGTACTCACTTTTCTAAGGAATTTGGACCGGCTGAGCCCTAATCCGAAGCCGTTTGACCCTAACAAGGTCAAGCCAGGGGCATTTCAGGAAATGTGGTTGTTGTTGCAGCTCTCTCAGACTTTGAAATTAATTAAGACACACAGACAACCAAACAGTTTGGATTTTTGCAGAAATTTTAAATATAATTGTTTATAGTCTCAGCTGTGTGAGCTTTTTCTTTAGGAGCGACTTTGCGAGGCACTTGTTAGGAAAACTCGTCAAAAGCAGAGCAATTGTTTCGGTGAAAACTTTGATTTTTTTTTCGGAGCTCCAAGAAATTTGACTGCTTTGGAGTTTGACTCTTCGCGACTTTCCCGCGATTCTATCGCGAATCTAAAACTTCTCAGAATCATTTCGTAATTCAGACTTAATAAAAGTTGTTTCTGGTAAAATAATAATGAACATTAAGATTCGACCCAAAAAGATATTTAAATGCAACGGATAAGGCTCGCTGAATTTTGTATAAAAACCCCATGGGATTCTCAGTCACGATAACAGAGTCTTTCAGTATTCCTTACCGAACTAAAGATGTCATCGAAAATAGCTCTGGCCTTCCTCATTGGCTGCTGCGTCCTCCTGGGACTTGGCCATGCCCAAACCCATGGCCCCAGCCAAGCTCAACGCGTAAGTATCAACTAGAGGGACCCTGTAAAATGGTTGATTTTAATTTAAAATTCTTTACTGTTTATAGCGGCACTTTAGTCCTCGTCTGAGTAGCCAGGAAGCCTTAACGAGTTCTGAGGCTCCCGCCCCCGGAAGTGATTCCTTCCCCGCTACCTTTGACATTGAATGGCCAACATTTATGTATCCAACATTAACGTGACTAGCGCAATAATAATAAGTGTAAACTTGCAGAGCTGGGCTAAAAAATATAAAAATAAACTATAAACTATAATTGAGTTACACCCAGAAAATTGTGAGCAAAGATCGCACCAATATCAGGTTATTCTGATTTAATCTTTTAAAGAATCTAATAAAAAAAATATATAAATAAAACAATTGTACCCAATTAAATGCTATTTATACCCGGTACCCATAGGGTATAAGTTAATGCCAACCGAGAATGTATGTAACAGGCAGAAGGAGAAATCTCCGACCCTATAAAGTATTTATGGTGCATGTCAAAACTATACGACACCAAGAGAACTTTTCTTTTAACCCTCGCCAAATTCCTGCAATGTATGGAGAGCAAAAATTGTAAATGCTATTGGAAAGAACAAAGCATACCGTGTAAAAATAAGTCCCCTTATCGGCACAGATCTTCTGGAAGATACTACACAATACATTGAGGGTGAAATATAAAGGACATGGACATGGCTAATTCTTTTTATCTCATTATGCTTAGATTTGTAAAAAAATGTAATTAAACTGGGCGGAAGGCGCATGAAAATATTGGCAAAAGAATACAAGGAACATATTGAGCAACACTTGAAAAAATAAATGTTGCTTGGAACATGATGGCAACACCAAAAAAGAGGAAATGTTGCTACGAATCTGCTGAGCAACAACTCTTGGCACTGCCAACACAATTATATATGTTGCAGAAGTTCAGCAGACAGAGACACTTTATTGTTTATAAGCTCCATGTTTATTAATTGATATTACTTAAATATTTAGAGCACGTCTGCACAAATGTATTTATGTATTTTTCATTTCTATTAATTTTAAATCAAAAATCACGGTTTTAGCTTAGGTTTAATGATTTTGATTTTCAAGGTTTTTACAACAAACTTGATCTGCGGCATGATTCAATTATACAAGGTAATCTCATGGAGAAAGCTGCCCTCAGTTGAGAACGATATTTTGATAGTCGTTCGTCAAACATTGTCGGTAAAGGTTGTGCTCGATTTTTTTGTAATTTTCTTAAAAAAAATGTAAATAACGAAAAAACTGAATTTGTTTGCGTTCTGGTAGCACATGCGTGGGCGCACTGCGACGCCGTCTTGTCCTCCGACATCTTAACGTCGCCGCGTACCACGAGATCCAGCTTGGTAAACCTTTCGAAGGAGACGCTAATGCTGGGGAACTTCTGCAAAATGCTACTTGACGTGGGCATACTTCTGACTCTGCATGCACTCTTGAAATTCTTTTCCTTTGTCCTGGCTTTAAATTTAGAATTAAAAGTTTACATAAAAAATTTAAATAAAAATAAAATAAAATAATAAAATAAAAATAAAAATTCATTGGACAATGATTACGTAATCATTTTATATCAAAATATATGTTATAAAAAATTATTTTTATTAATTTATGGGGAAACAAAATGTTTATGATTACGTAATCATAGGGGAGGGGGTTTCTCCAATGATTACTCTTTATTACATAGGGGGGAGGGGGTCGAAAATCATCAAAATCGTGATTACGTAATATATGGACAGCCCCTTGTCAGAGAAAAAAATGTAAACGTAGAGTGCTTTCTCTTCTTAGGACGTCTCTTTGAGAGCGGATCGAGAGGGCTGTCAATTTATCGTCCTTGTCAAAGCTGATGAGAACAAATAGGAAATGTTGTCACCAAATTGTATGGTCTCTGAGATCTATTGTTTTATACGGACATGGCTAAATCGACTCGGCTGGTGATGCTGATCAAGAATATGTGGGGTCGGAGATGCCTCCTTCTGTCTGTTACATATATTGTTTGTTGGTTAAATTGTAAGGTACCTTGTACTCTACGTGTACCGGGTATATAAAATTTCTCAGATAGATATTCGGGGCGTAAACGAATGTTTAAGAGTTTAGTTCAAGATAAGCCCGGAAACAGCTCAATTTGCTTAACAGCGCCCTGCTAACCCGTTAGCCGGGACTCGAACCCACACGCTGGTATCGTTCGCTGCTGTATCTGTATCTTGTTTGCAGAACAGTTCACCAACATCTTTGCATCTTTGCACTCGCTCTTCCGCTCTTCCGCTCTCTCACCTTGGGTACGATTCTCACCCACACAGATGCCCGGCGATGCCGGCCGGCGCGCTTGCCTTCTCGCTTGCGCATCAGTCACTTGACATTGAGGCAGCCGCAGAAGAAGAGGAAGAAGCGTGGTGGCCTGCCTGCTCTCATCGACCTGTATCCAACAGCCGCACCCCCTCTGGCCACTTAACATCATCCATCCCCGTGAGAGAGTGGGGCGTGTGTGAGTGTGGGTACGTGTGCGTGCGAGGTTCGCTTCGCCCCTATAAAACGCCGTAGGGTTCCGATACAGCTATGAATCAGGCGGCAGTATTCTCGCATCAGTTGGCCGGGTCGGTTCGCAATTCCGGGTTCTCCGTTTCTCCGATTCTCCCATTCTCTCTCTCTCTCTCGGTTTGTTCCGCGGTCGTGTGCCGGTTGCTAGTGTTTTTTGGTGCTCGTCCGATTCCGCGTGGGTGTGTATGTATTATTTTATTTGTTTAATTGCCATTATTCCATGAGCTCAGCCGGCAACAGTTTTTAATGAAAATATTCGGATCTCCGGATAGCGAAAAGTGAAAAGGGCGGGCCGAAAAAGAAGAAGCGCTACAGGTTGGTGGTGCACAGACACAGGCACACAGGGCTGCAGGGAGAGCATCTCTCACGTGTCTGACTCCGATTCTGACTTTCCTCTCTCCCGCCTCCTTCGGGGCCCAAAACATTGCCGTTTCTACCTACTCTTGCTCTTTCTCTCTCTCCGAGGTGATGTAATATGAGCCACACACTAAACCCGAGTCCTTAGAGAAACAAATCGCCGACAGGGTGTGCCGGCCGGCCGCTAACAGTAACAGTGAAAGCTGGCTACAGCGGAAGCTTTTTGCACTGAGGGGGTTTTTGTTTTAGATATGGAAATTCATTAGTTGAAGAGTGGTTGAGGATAACAAAAAATCCTCATTGCTTTAAATAGAAAATCTCAAATCTTTAATCCGTGTGTGGGTGTTATTACAAAGGCGATTAAAAGTGTTTTTGTTATGTTTAGGGGTATCATATTCTCGGAAAACGTGAACAAATCATGACGAATGCACTCAGATTCCAGAAACAGTTCCCATACCATATAAAAAACTACATTCACCCTCTTGTCATTTTGGATTTATACTTTTTAATTTAATAAATTTTAATTTAATAAATTAAAAAGTATTAAAGTAATGAATTGGTTTACCAATTCGTAAATTAGAACAATTAAAAAAAAAAACAGAATAAGATATAGTCCCCAAATTTCCTTATAAACAGCATTTGGTTCTCAGTTTATCAAGTATTCAAATCAAGGGCTTTTCTCTTCATCATTAAAGTTTTAAGACAAATATACAACTTCCCTAAAAGTGCTTATATAGACAATATTTAATGGTTTTATGGATTTTTAGGGAATCAGTTTTTACAATAAAAGATACATATCTACATATGCTTTACTTTTAAAGACCTGGAACTAATCCATGATAGTCCTATAATTATAATACATAAACATATAAATATTATTTATTGTCTTTTAATATTTAACACTAGTTAAATCAGCTAACGAGAGGTATAAAGGCCAAGTTCTAGATAAAGAAGCGATATGTATTTGCCAGGAGGGGGATTCACTGTCCCATGATATCAGCCCCAATTATTGGGCTTATTGTGGCCACAATTGAGGGCCCTCTGTGCGGGAGTGTTGATTGTGCACTAATTTGTCAGGGTGCGAGAGTGCGGTGTGTAAATAAAAGTGAAATTAGCCGCCGCAAATTGCATTGTAATTCATTTAAAAAGTCGCGCGGTTCGCCAGCCAGCTCCAATTGATCGAAATGAAAGGGTATATAAATAGCCGTCTGGCTATTTTCAGGTTCAAGGTTGCCTGCCCCCAAACAAACAACTCACAACCCACAACACACAACCCACACCCTCTGGATGGGTTGGCCTACAAACTGTGACAATTTCCAGCGGCACGCAAGAGCGATTGGGGGCAGTAATGGCTCTAGCTCATTACAACTCACCTGGCCGCAATTTTCGAGGGAGCTTATCACGTAAGCCAAGGGTTTGGCAGCCACTTGGCCCAGCTGCGCAGTGCTGCTCCAACCGCTCGCCGGCCACTTATCAGTTCTCGGGTTTTTCTGCAATTTTTGTTTGTTTGCTTGGTTTGGTTGGTTTGTTCCGATTCCCGACGGATAGTACAAATTGTTGCCCTTCCGGTTGTTCACTGACCCAGGGGGCGTCCCTGCTATCTTGTATAATTTTTTTTCTACCAAATTAAAGCTAGATAGTATACAAATATAATTAATACATATCTTTTGTGAGATTATCTTTGTGAGATTACCCTTGAGATGGATTTGGTCATTTCTCCATCTCTTACTTATTCTCAAGTGCGAAGCCATAAATATTTCATACTCATATCGCTCATGTTTCCCAAATAAAAGAAATAAAATAAAATCGTGTGACTCCCACCGCCGAGTTTAAGCAAATATAGTTTCGAGTGGTGGAGCACAGTTTCCTCGTGATTACGCGAATGTACTGATTGTGGGGACTCTTGGGTACATATCTGAGATTGCGAATCGAGTCGCTAATTAAGTGAGGCAGTTAACGTTCTGAGAAATCCATAAAAACCAGTTTATGGTCGCTCTTACTCGACCGTTTTCGTCAACGAAAACTTCCCGAACCTAGACAATACGAAGTTATCACTGTGACTGTGTTTGCTCGCTGTTTGGAATTATTGCTAATTGTTATAATTAACCGATAATTGTCACCGAATCGGCCATGCGCTGTCGGCTTTATCTCCGAATCATTTGTTGTCGCTATGGGTTCCAGCGTACGTTACTTTTCCTTTTTTTTCTATTAAATATAAAACCTTTAGACCTGAAAGTTGGTACCAAAGTACCAAAGTCCCACAATTTATGGCACTAGAAGTTCACTTTTTTACAGATTATCCGTATCGATCATATTGCGCTTTGATGTTGATGTTGTTTTCAGAGTGAGAACTTCCTGCATGATCGATCCGTGCTCGGTACCTCCCAGCTCCGTCAATTCTATATATATTTCGAAGATAGACTTGCAATGCGCGGCGAATGCGTGATCGAATGCCCAAGATATTGGGGGTTCAATAAATTCATGCATTCCCCGCGAACTTGATAATCTCCGATATATTTATAAATGAGTCGCGATTAATATTCCACTTCAACGAGGGAATTTCAGAGCCCAGACGAGTGCCAGACATTAGCTGGGGCCGTGCAAAAGCGCCTATCTTTTGTTTACCTAAAACGGATAACTAACTATCAAGCCTAATTAACTTAATCTGCCGATACCGTGGGCCCCATCGAGTTGATTTCTTTTAAATGCGTGCTTTTCTGTCAAAGACTTACGTTGAGAGGGGAATTTTGAATCCTTACCATTTCCTGATTTTTTTCAAGTTATTTCAATACGACTCAGATCGACTGAATTTAAGATAGACCGTGTTAGTTCAAGGCAGACAACTCTTAATTTTTTTAATGTCTTTCAAAATGGGAAACGACTTCTGCGAATGCTCCAGAAATATTACTAAAACATCCAAATACATATACACACGAAACAAAAATCATCAGCGATATAAACGTCTGAACAAGTTAATAGAACTTTCCTCAAAGGTGTACTATTTTTACAGCGTCGACTTGCTAGTAATATACATAAAGATCTAAAAAATAATGTCTAATTTTACTTAGAATAGAACTGGTAATTCAAGATACTTTACTAGAAAGTATTTGATGATTAAAAACCTTGAAATATGTGAATGGGGAATGAGAAACATTCGTACGTATTTTAAATGTAAGTTCTTAAATACGTTTGTAAACTTGAACTTAGGTTTCAACTCGAGACTTGAAGACTTGTTTACTTATTTGATTTTTTTTTTTTACCAAAAATTACGTTTTAAAATTCTGTTTAGCTTCAAAGGAAAAATAGTTTCCCTCAAGTACGTGAATTTAATACTTCCCCACTTTCAAGTGGTTGTTGCAACCTGCAGCCCCTTCACGTAATTGCAACAATTGATTGCTGAATGAATTTAATTAACGATTGTCGGCAACAACAAATGCAATTTACACAACTGAGAATGCAGAAGAGCCAGTTCATATGTCCGTCTCCTCCAGCTTGAATGTCTTGAGATCGACGTCAGCGTAGAGAGCAACGTCGTGGCCGGGATCCTCCTTCTCCTCGTCCAGCAGGCAGTAGATGCTGTCCGTCTCCTGCTTGATGATCTCGTCGCCGAGACGCTTCCAGAAGGGACGACAGCGGTTCTTCCACTGCCGCAAATTGAAGAAGGCGCAGTAGCGCGTGGAGGAGGCCTTCAGCATGGCCATGTACAGCGGCGTGATCTCGTCGGCCATCAGCTTGGCCTGCAGGTAGTTGGCCATCTTGCGGCTGTGCTGGTCATTGAAGTCTACGTAGATGCGTTTGGCGTGCTCGTAGCACTTCTTCGCAATGCTCGTCATCTTCGTGTCCTTGGCGAAGATCTTGCCCAGGTGCAGCAGGATGGTCGCCTCGAGGTCTCGGTGGGTGTAGAGGCGCGACAGGCGGAGGGCACGCTTGTAGCTCGAGATGGCTCTTTCCACCTGCTCAAAGCTGTTAAGGAATAGGAGCTTTAGGGTCGGTTTTTAAATAAACTAAAGTGTCAGCGATTGAACTGGATGCTAACGAAGTCACTTACATCTCCGAGCACTCGCCCTGAAACAGATAGTACTTGATGTTAAGCTTTACGAAACGGTATTCGTTGCAGGCCAGGATCTGGGTTCGTATCTGATCCAGGCACTGCTGCGCCGAGGTGTAGTCGCCGATCTCCATCAAGAAGAAGGCGCGCTCAAGGAAGGTATCGCAAAAGATTTCTAGATTCTTTTCCCTGCCAACTGAATAGGGAAAAATTTAAGTTAGCAGATTTTTAAACCCCTTAACCCATAAAAATATTGATCAAGACCTAATAAAGTTAAATAATTTTGTTGGAACATTTTAAGGAATTTTGATAATCGAATTCGCTGTCTTAGAAAAATATCCGAAACTATAGACAGTAGTTTTCTTTCAAATCAAGTCCAATATACTTATTTTGAAGATATATTTAAGGTACTCACTTTCGGCTATGAGGACTGTGGCCCGTCGGGCCATGGCCACGGCCTCCTCCGGCTGATGGCGCACTATTGCCTTGCCCTGAATGAGGAGCTGGCGGGCGAGATCCTGGGCCACCAGCTCGTGGAGCGTGAGGCTGCCGGCGGGCATGCCCACGCGGGCGGTCCAGACGTGACCGCGCACCAGATCCATGGCGATCTGCAGGTACTTGAGGGCCCCCGCCCGCTGTCCAGAGTTTATGAGGTACACGGCATAGGTGTAGTAGATGCGGGAGATGGACTCGGCGGCGTCCCGCTCCTGGTCCTTGATCTTGTGGCACAGCGAGATGATGTGCTCGTTGAGGGCCACCAAGGCGTAGCCGTACTTCTGCCGGTACGGCTCCAGCAGCTGCATCGTCTCGTAGAACAGGGAGAAGCACTCCTTGAGGCCCCGCAGCTTGTTCTGCTTCACGGCCAGCTCCGCTTCTCGCAGTCGATCCACCATGGCAAAGAGCAGCTCCGAGTCGTCGGACAGCCGCTCCCGTATGTTTAGACTCTCGAAGAGCGCCTTCTCCTTGGTGGCCAGGCAATGAAGGAACTCCGGCAGCATTGTGCATCCCGCCCGACGCAGCTCATCCTCCAGGGCGTCGTACACGGGGCCCTTGATCCGGCGGGCATCGTCGTTGGTCAGCGGAGCAATGCTCTCGCGAATGGTGTCGCGATCGAAGCAGATCTCGCGGAAGTTCCGGTGCGGCAGATTCCTCTTCACCTGGCGCGTGATGCGCACCACCTCGTTTTGACGCTGCGTGTCCATGATGGGGATGTGTCCTTGGTCCCCTGGATTTTTATCAGTTTATTTTGTCTGTTTTTCTGCACTGTAGATAAAATGTTCTGTTGGGAAACTGGATAAAGAGTCACCGGTTACTTGGATTTAATTCTTGTTTGTTTGGGTATTTTATATTTATAATTTATTGATGTAATGTGATTTATTGTATTGGTTTTACTTCTTAATTAATGTTTTTTGGGTTGAGTATAATGAGTTGCAGCTTGTTAAAGTTCCAGGGTTTTCCACATTTTTAGTTTCAATTTGTTTGTCTTAAAAATACTTAAATATATGATTTGGGCTATTTTATAACTAAGTGAATAAATTCTTATTTAAATTGAATAATAAGGAATTTTTTTGAAGGCGAAATATCCATATAAATCCATGAACAATCAAATTGACGATATTTTAAGATTTATATCAGCTGTTTACATATGTTATTAATTTCAAAAAAATAGTTTATAATTTGCTTAGCTGCCTTGAAGTTGGAAACATTTAAGATAGCTGCCTTACTGTTGCGTGTATAGCAAATCAATCTGTATATTAACTTTCCCAAAATAATAAATATGTCGTATCCGCCCCTTTTCTAAGGTGTTAGTTTGGCCTTGACTTTTTTAGCTTCGATCACAATTTTCTATCTTTACTGCCGAGCTTAAATCAGTTTTTTCAGATGTTTTGCTGTTTAAATACTAAATATATTAGCGTCATAGAGATTGTGCAAAGATAAGATCATTTCTGACATATAAATATATTATTTAATTGTTTTCACTCTCTCCCTCAAACTGTGTTACAGGTTTAGAGGAAGTTATGATACCTCAAAACCATTCCCAGTTGCCCTAAAAATGTACACGAATGTGAATTTTATTAGCAAAGGCTCAAACCAATAGCCGGGCACCCTACCGCTGAAACCGTTCCCAGGTGTACTAAAACTCTAATCAACAGTAACAGCAAGTACACCAACCTTTAGCGGGAGACACTGGCTCTCAAACTGCCATGTGGTAGCAGATCAATGCCACTCAAACCACCTCCTCTTGAGGTTGCCGCCTTCTATGGCTTCAGTTGACTGCACGCTTGCAGATAATGCAGCTCGAGTGCTCCACTTGGTGGGTGCGACTTCGTCACCATCTGCCCAATCGGTTTGGGCCCTTTCTTAATTAAAATGCATACTCATCTAGGGCCTCAGTTGCCTCGCAGCCGTCGACTGATTAACTGATCTCTCTTTCGCCTTCTTCCCTCCTCAGCAGTAATCGAATCCCACAATGGCCAACGAGGACACGAGCTTCATTCCCGATCTACCCACCGGCGGACCTCTGGCCGTGTATCGCAAGAGGGCCAACTTCGACTGGAAGCGCCTGCGGCTGATATTCGAAAAGGAGCAGGGACTGCGCATCAAGGTGAGTAGAATCGATCAATTGCTGCATATTAAGGGTTCAATGGTGTCACTGAGCTTGGGAAATTCCGTTGCAGTGCTAATTACCGCGCTTTGACTTCTTGATTGACCCCGAAGTCGATTTAATTGAAGTAATTGTCGGGTATTTCTACGCATTTTTAAAGTTAACTCCCAAGCGTAGACTGTAACAAATTGATTTCAGAGCTAAAATGTTTTTAAATACTTTGATTAAAGTGATCTGTTAACGAAATAACTTCCCTCGTAACGAAAATGTATTAGTTTCATCTTAATGGCACTTGGGACCACTAACTGAGCAGATCTGTTTTAGCCGCTTTTCAATCAGTTTCCAATTTAGTTGTAAGAGGAAACGTAAACATTAATTACTTCTGTAAAATACTAAACAAATTCCCTCTTTGGCAGTACAAAGTATGGCGTCGCCTAGAGAACGATCCCCTCTTTGCCCATCCCTCCCGCACTCTGCCCATGGACGAGCAGAAGCGGCTGTGCGCCATGCAGGTGAACCGCATGAAGCACCTCGACCTGGTGCCCAAAGAGATCGAGCAGCTGAGCTTCTCGGCCAAGACCAAGTACCTGATGTACATAAACGAGGCGCTGGCCTGCTACTCGCCCAGCCTGTCGGTGAAGATCGCCTTGGGGGTGGGATTGTTCAACAATGCCATCCGGGCCATGGGCACCGAGAAGCACACGAAGTACATAGAGGCGGCCTGGAACCGGGAGGTGATCACATGCCTGGCCATCACCGAACTCTCGCACGGCAGCAACACGAAGAGCATCCGGACCACGGCCACCTACGATCCGAGCACCCAGGAGTTTGTGATCAACACGCCGGACTTTGAGGCCGCCAAGTGCTGGGTGGGGAATCTGGGCAAGATGGCTACCGTGGCCATGACCTTTGCCAATCTCTACACTGCCGATGGCGAGAATCACGGGCTGCACGGCTTCCTCATTCCCATACGCGACCCCAAGACCCTGCTCTCCTACCCGGGCGTCCTCGTGGGCGACATCGGCGAGAAGTGCGGCCTCAATGGTATCGACAATGGCTTCGTGGTCTTCACCAACTATCGCATTCCGCGCGACAATCTCCTCAACCGCACCAGCGACGTGTCGCCCGAGGGCGTCTACGAGAGCGTCTTCACGGAGCCCGGCAAGGTCCTGGGCGCCGCCCTCGAGAGCTTCTCGGCCGGCCGCATTGGCATCATGCAGGAGTCGGCCAATACCCTGTGCAGCGCCGCCGTCATCGCCGTGCGATATGCGGCGGTTCGCAAGCAATTCGGTCCGGAGCGGCAGGGCGAGGAGATGGCCATCCTGGAGTACCAGCTGCATGTGAGTGGTGGAGTCTATAAGCCAATAAATCAAAAATAATTAAAGCAATCACTTCATTTACTCCCAGCAATACCGCATTTTCCCCTACTTGGCGGCTGCCTGCGTCCAGAAAATTGCCGTTGAGGAGCTGACCATCACCTACATGGAGATCATAGCTCGATCCCAGGCGGACTCCAATGGCTTCGACATCTTGGTGAGTGTTACAAGGGAAAATGTAAACTTTATAAGTTGTAATCCATGATTCATGACTCCGCCTAGACCCAAAATGCCGCTGAGATCCATGCCCTGATCTCGTCCTCGAAGCCACTCATCACTTGGGCTGCCCGTGATGCCATTCAGGAGGCCCGAGAGGCGTGCGGCGGCCACGGCTACTTGGCCGCTGCCAAGCTGGGCCAGATGCGCACCGACCACGATCCACTGTGCACCTACGAAGGCGACAACAACGTGCTGGGTCAGCAGGCCTCCAACTGGCTGCTGCGCCAGTGGAGCGCCAAGGAGCTGGAGACGCCCATTGGCAGCGTCAAGTTCCTGGAGCGACGTCATGAGCTGCTGGCTCTCAACTATGCCAAGCTGCTGCAGCAGGCTCCGATCTCCAGCTGGGAGTGTGAGTGAACTTCAACTTGTTTAACTTATTCGAAAGTATAATTAATAAATCCCCTTACTTGCAGTCCCTCTCCGCTGCTTTGAGTGGCTGCTGTGCCACCTGATGGCCCACACCTCGGCCCACATTGAGGGCGAGCTGGCGGCTGGTGGCAGCAGATTCGATGCGAGGAACAACGCCCAGGTGGCCGGGGCCCGGGAACTGTCCCTGGCCTACGCCGAGTACTACGCCCTGACTCGCTACGTCGACCATGTCCGCAAGCTCAGTGTGGAGGCGCCGTATGCCTCGGTTCTGCGTCTGCTATTCGATGTGTATGCCATGAAGTTGCTGGAGAAGCACATGACCACCTTCTACGTGGGAGGTTTCGCAGTCGGGAAGGACTTCTCGGCGGCAGTGCAGCGGCTGCTGCTCGACAGCTGCCTCAAGCTCAAGGACGTGGCTGTGAGCGTGGCGGATGCCATTTCGCCGCCAGACTTTGCTCTGAACTCGGTGATCGCCCGAGCCGATGGACTGCTCTACGAGAATTTGCAAAATGAATTTATGACCAACGAGGGTGCTTTCCAGCGTCCCAGCTGGTGGCGAGACGTCATCATTCCTCAGGCCCAGTCGAAGCTATAAGGACTCCCATTCCCACCGATTTTCATTCAGACGACGAGAGGGTGACGACAAGTGCCTGTGGGTCGAGGAGCCGGCCAAGTTTTAATTGTAATTGTGATTGCCCCAATTTGTTATCAGGTATTTTGGCAAATTGCATTCGCATCGATCCTAGTAAACCCCTTTTATATCATAACCTGTACCGTTCGCTCGAGTATTTTAAGATCAAATCTGTTACTAGTATACGGGTTAAAAAGTTAAATAAACATTAATTAAAAGTGTTAATGAAGTGTTATTTATTGAGGCTTAGAAGTAACAAGTAAGAAAGCGACAGTCGAGTGTAGATTAAAAGGCAATTTAAAATGCATAGAATAAAAGTGTTGGCCCTCTGATACAACAAAAAAACAGGTAAGAAAACTGCTGTCAAGTGTTCTCGACTGTGAGATACCCGATACCCGGTACCCAAACTTTCACTTCCCAAACAAACACTCTGTTGAATTAGAACAATCGTTACATAAAACTACTCGCAATAAAAATTAGCCTTTTTAATCGGCGGCACAATCGGCTTGATTTCTCATAAGTAAATCAGGACTTGATTACATACCTAGATGCAGCATTGCAAAAAGCATTAGGTGCCTGGTAGACCCTATCAGAAAACAACTGCACAATCCAATTTATTTAGTTTATGTATTCACTTTAAATCTAATATTACGACTATCAGGCCTGTTTCAGTTTCAACTTCCGAAAAATCTACACGGAAATTATTTTCGTTCGGGAACCAGTGTGACCAAGTAAAATTAAAAAAATGGTCAGAATCTGTAAAAATTGGTCACACTGACTTGTATTTACAGATGTGTTTTAAACTTTATAAACAAAATATATACAAAGAAATTAATTCAAACGCATTTGAATTATAGTTATAATTATAATTATTGAATGGATCTGAAAACCAATCAATTTTTCTTATATATGTATATTAGAATTCTACTTTGAAAAAGCTCATTAAAATTTTGTTGATATCTCATATAGTTTATGTGCTACACGACTTTAAAGTTTGCTTGAACCTTTGCACAAAATAAGCTGTGTAGTGCAGACTCAATAAAAAATAACCTAATCTAATCTTACATTTTCAAAAATAACATTTTTTTTAACCAATTGAGGTATTATAACCCTTTAAAATAATCCGAAATTAAAAATTAATTAGTTATTTCACTAAAAAAATCATATTTATTGAGTAAACGGATTAAGTTTTAATTAATTCATATTTTGCAGTCAAAAATAGGCGCGCATTGCGCGATTCCGAAAAACAATAGATATGTATGTATGCATGTACATATTTGTATGCAAATGTCTGTATGTATATCTTCTTTTTTTACTGAGGCGTGCCGGCGGCAACCCAGCGATCGCATGCTATCTCGCTTTTACCCATGGGCAGTTCGGAATGCACAAAGGAGGACTTAAGAATCAGCGCTGACCGCATTTTGGCGGAAATTAGCTTTTTCTAGTGGGAAAGTTTAAGAAAACTAACAATAACTAATCCTTTATTCAAAAAGCAAAATAATCATTGTTTATGATATAAATTCATAATTTTATTTATTTATTATTTATCAAATTAAGTATAGCATACATTGTTAAACTTTATAATTATTTAACAGAGCACTAGCAGCGGTGGCCTTCGACTAATCATAATTTTATATAAATTTGTTATATACAATAATGTATTCTTTAGTTAAAATGGTAAATATAATTGCCTGTAAATAATTAATATCATTTTCAGTTTTTTTTTTTAACTTTTCCATTAGAATAAGCTATTTTCCGCTAAAATTGTGTCAGCACTATACATTATCATGCGTAAGAATGAGATAGAAAGCTGTAACAGTTATTTGGAAGCAAAACGGTGTGCGGTGGTGATACAGCTTGCAATCTCGCTCGGTATTCGAGACATTTTATTTTATTATTTTAATTATACATAAAATTCTGCATTTAACCGTATATACTTTTTTCTCCTTAACCTACAAGTGGCTGAGCAATCGGTTGTCAAAGTTGCAAAATATTTTCGGTGTCTTTTGAGCATTTTGAAAAATGAAAATTGTTTCCTTAATCGAAAATATACGCCAAAAAAGTAATGCAATCTCTAAGACAATATATATAAATACTTTTTAAATATTTTGTTTTAACATTATTACTCTCAATTTTATAATTAAAATGACAGCAAATACAAAATTTGGCAAACAGCCGCCGACCTAGATGCGCATAAGCACGGGTTCCGTGGAGAACTCATGGATAGAGATCATGGCTGTTAAGCGCCATGGCGACTTAAGCGCCAATTTCGTGGAAGCAATCGTCGTGACAATGGGGAGGGCGACACGTCGCAGGTGTTCTACGACTACAATGTGGAGAGATCGACCAGCGGCCAACTGGACAAGGAGGTGGAGCAGCAGACGAAAGAGACCAGACAAACAAAGATGCCCACGGGTCAACACGTCGCAGCAGCTGCAGGGCCAGGAGCAGATCGCCCTCGTCGGCGGCATCGGGAGCTGACCCCGCGGCTTTGGAAATCATAATTTAAGTAATTTGTTCGCTTGATTTGCCCTTTTTCCCTGTGAAATCACATATTTTAAGACTTCATTTTGGTTTAATATTTTTTATTTTAATTTTATGGTCAAGATTGCATATAATTGGATCTTCTTTAATTGAATTATAAATAAATTAATTTTTCCCCGCTGGAAAGTCCCGCCACAGGGTTTTGTTTACAATTGCCTGTCTCCATTTCACAAGGGTCGCGGGGAATTATCAGATATTTCCTACCTCTCGCGCCACCCTTGCGGAGACTCAGCCGATTTAAAATAGCAAGCGCGATTTTAGTTCTAGTATTTTTCTTAGCTCATCTGCGTACCGACCTTGCTAAGAGGGGCCGAAAAAGGGTTTTTGTATTTCGCACGCACTCATTTGGTTGCTAAATCTTAGCGCTGGTGAGCACACGTAGCTTTAGGCCGATCTCTTATTAAGCCCAGCTCAGACCTAAACTCCTTCTGAATCTTAGCCTTTGTTTTCGCAATGATCGATTTTTCTTCATCAACTCTGGTTTGCTTTTTTTTTTCGGTAACTTATACGCAATACGTAAGACAAACTCAAAAAATCGTATCCAGCCATGTACGACGGACAGGCCGAATCGGATATTATTAATATTAATTTTTTTATTTATAATTTCTTCGATATTATTAAAATCCTTCATCGTCGCCGCATACATACCATTTCAGGGTGGGCAAGGTTTCAGTTAAGGCATTGCAAACCTTTCCGTCGACCATAGAAAGGATCATTTTGTTATTTACCTTCACTATAGCGTCTTCAACCATTGCCGTAGAAACCTCCAGATTTTCTATCTCTTCATTCACCCTGTCTTCTTCGATTTGCGAAATTATTGCAGTCTCTTTGATGAATGCAATTCGAATTGGCCTGCAAAATCTTGTTGACGATGGTCGAGGATTTTGCCATATTACGAAGTTTTTGCACATTAGTCTTAAGTCCATGGCGTAGGGCCAGACCTGCAGGGGCTTCTCATCGCGTTCGCGGTCATCCCAGCCCATTGGAAGGGGCTGAGGGACATTAGTCTTAATGGTACAAAAGAAGTAATAAAAACAGATGAATCTGTGTTTTCATCACCACAAAAAGGGTGTTTATAGGCACTGTGTGCAGAGCTTCCATCAAAACCCCATTTTGAAATCCTCTTTATTTTAATGTGCAAAACACTTCATTCTAGAGTAAAAGCAATCGTTTTACAGTATGATTAAGAATACCCTACATATATTTATGTATTTTTATGTATTCTTTATCTGGATAACATTCCCTCTTTGCGGATTAAACATGGAAGTAGCATGGAAATCAATCAGGAGTAGCTAGCTTAACAACATTGTACTGATGACGAGTCATCTGTGTCTCAATCATAACAGCCAAAGTCTCTTTCCTTGACATTTTACCTATCTTCTTATTTTCCAAGCTTCTCCTGTAAGTATTTGCTGTTGTAGGCGAAGTTGTTGCTACCTTCTTGACTATCTCCGGAGCACTGGAATTGCCCATGAACTTAAGCTTTACTTGCGTTGCAAATGCGAGTTCGGAGAGTTCTTTGCCATCACGCAGCTCTTTTGTTTTTTTATATTTGGCGCTAAGACAGCTCTCATCAAAAGACAATTCCGATCGACCGCGCTTAGAAATGTTGAGAGGAAAAGCAATGGCTTTAGCCACAATTTATATAATTTTAAAAAACGATCCTGCATGCGGAATGCTCTTTGGCATCGGATCTTAAAGAGTTCAATAAAACCAGCTCTTCATCCGGATTCACAATGCCTCTAATATCATCCCTTAATTTTTACAAAATTTTATTGTTCGGTAGTATCGCGATACTGCGAGTACCGGTAGTTTGATATCTCTACCTTGTAGCCATTCTGCACAGACACCATCCAGTTGATCAGCTTGGTGCGCGACCAGGGGTTCAGGTCCACCTGACGCGGCATATAATCGTCGATGACGAAGGACGCCTCGCGGTCATTGTAGCCATTCTGCACAGACACCATCCAGTTTATTAGCTTGGTGCGCGACTAGGGGGTCAGGTCCACCTGACGCGGCATGTAGTCGTCGATGACGAACGACGCCTCGCGGTCCTTTAGAATATTGAAGAAGTCCATGGCGTAGGGCCAGGCCTGCAGGGGCTCCTCATCGCGTTCGAGGTCATCCCAGCCCATTGGAAGGGGCTGAGGGAGGGCCAAGGGAGCCACCTGGTGGGAGGGAGAAGGCTCAGGCTCTGGCTCGGTCTCACACTCTGACTCTGGCTGTTGTTCATCCGACACTTGCAAGAGGTCTGTATAATCAATGCTAGAGCTGCTGGACATATTGAAGATGTCTTCGAGCTCGGGCTCAGGATCAATGCTGGAGCTGCTGGACATGTTAAGGTCATCGGTCATCATGTTGTTTATGATCTGGTTTTCTTGGTTCTCCCATACTTGCGGCTTTTGAGCAACGGGAGCGGCCTGCTCCTCCTCATTTTCGTGGGAATTTAGGGAGTTGGAGATGTCTTCCAGCGCCGCGCGCGATCTGGCCATTCACCATGAGACTCTAGTCAGCCTGGCGCTTAACACCAGTCTGGTTATTACCGGCAGAGGTTCCCGGCTTCAAATCGCCACCATTTTCGTTGTCGGACTGTGTTTTCTAAGCTTTCTCGCTTTCCTGCTTTACTTTGAGACTTTTCTGACATTTTCTTGGCCTTAAATCTGTTTTTCCGACTGCGCAGGCTGAACACCCCTTTTTTTTACAAAGTTAAATAGTTAGAGGCTAATATAACTAATACAGATAGATAGCATAGCGAGAGATAGTACATACTAATTTCATTTGATTTCTTGCATCCATTTTCAACGCTTTTGTATAAGGCATTAAAAACTAAATAATAAATTCGACGAGTACATGCTAGAATTTTCATACATAAAACACAAAATTATAGCTTAGGTCCTCTAACATTCTAGTTGATATAAATATATTATATTCGTGGACATCGAGTGAGTGTTGTTGGTTGTTTTTGAGCTCAAGGGAGGATGGAGTCTCTCGGGTAACATATACATATGTACGATATCAGCTATTGCGACTGCGAGCATGTCATGCCAGGCCGCTGGTCTCGGCGGCCGCGTCCTCTGACCAGCCTCTCTAGTCATATCCCTCTTACAAGGGTCTAGCGCCTTACGAACAGACTTCACTTGGCAACAGTCTGTCTCTGTTCCTCTCTGTTACCATGCTATACATTCGACTTTTCACACACATACATTGCAAATATAACGGGACCAGTCCCATTTTCTTTTCTCTTTCAGCTTCCAGAATATTCTGCTTGACAACACCAAATGTACAAAGCACAGAGTACAGTAGGCCCTCGTTATTCTCACTTCGACATATATAATATAATGCTAGTAAAATATAATGGTCTTACCTTAGGCATTAAAAATTCAAATATAAAGATGTAGAAAGGCGACCGCAACCTTGCATAATTAACAGCTCCTTTGTCGAGAGCGCCATTTGGAGATTTCTCCAATTCCTTAAGAAGATTGTTTGCCTTTTTCGTGGCAGCCTCCTTACATAGATGACAAAAAAATGTCGCATTGTTCGACAGGAAGTCAATCAATTCGTTGAAATAACTAATTTTTCACTGATTTTAACCAATTTAAATAAAGAATCACTTGTTTTCCTTAAAGCAAATTTTCGCAAAGATTAAAAAACTTTTCAAAAAGCCAGGAAAAGTTGTTGAATTGTAAAAACATTGACGGTATAATCTTTACTATCGATGGAGAGCCTTTCAGCAGCACAATCGATGTCTTCTCGACTATCACGAGCTATCGCAGAAATGGCTAGTATTAATATAATTAAAAATAAACAAACTAAATACATATTATTTAAGAAGATTATTAAGTTTTTGCAGCAGCACCTCGTCCAGCTGATTTACTGCACAGTCCCGATCCTGCTCAGCTTGCTTCCGAGAAGCAGCTGTGGCTGATGTTGGTGGGCTCTTGTTCTCGTCAGCAGGCGCTGGATCACGAGCAGGCGCTCCGCGGGTGTCGCAAGCGGCTGGTGGCAGCACGTGCGCGGCGACGCTGAGGCGGAATAGTTGTGGCGTTCTTATATTCCTCTGAAGTGGAAATCTGCCAAAACCCCTAGCAATGGGGGCTGCCTCCTTCGACATTCTAGCGTTTCGCTGAAGTATTCCTCTTCTTTAATGTATAAATTTACCCTACTCAACCAATTCCTAGCTATATATTTTAGGTGATTGTTATTGCAGAATCGCAATTAACTCTTTCAAGTTCTTAACTTTTCGTTAATTACACTTGTCTCATAGACTGGGACTTGGAGGCGTTTGGAGAAGGAACGGCCGCCCTCCCTGGGCGAAGTGCATCCATGGCCGTCTTCCTTGCAGGTGTTTGTTGAACATCTGGCATCGCCATTGCCACTGCATTGGCAATTGCCACACACGCTTTTCTATTAAGATTATTAAGGCATTGGACTTTCGCTTGCCTCCTCGTCCTGTTCCACGTCCGCGTCCGTCAGCTTCGGCAGACATGACCATGTTCCCCATGTATATTACTTCAAAGTTGAAATTGAAAAAATTTAATGAAAACTAGCACTAAAAACGGCCGCCCTCCCTGGGCGAAGTGCATTAATGGCCGTCTTCCTTGCAGGTGCTTGTTGAACATCTGGCATCGCCATTGCCACTGCATTGGCAATTGCCACACACGCTTTTCTATTAAGATTATTAAGGCATTGGACTTTCGCTTGCCTCCTCGTCCTGTTCCACTTCCGAGTCCGTCAGCTTCGGCAGACATGACCATGTTCCGCATGTTTATTACTTCAAAGTTGAAATTGAAAAAAATTTAATGAAAACTAGGGCCACAATTATTTTTTTTTTTAATAGCGTAAAAACATTGTGCAGAATGGTATTTTAACATTTACCACGACTTTGATTTTTTCCTTTGAGAGTTTTGGAAAATTCATCCTTAAGTAAGCGGATCTTCGCCAGAGCTTTCACAAAATTTTTCATCAGCCCCAGTTTATTGTGCAGCGGAGAAAGAACTCTTTCTGTATCGACAAGGGCGTCTTTAAGCACATTACAGTTGCCAATGGCATGATCCTTACGAGGTGGCCAATCATTCTTGGAAAAATGTAAATCATCTGCCCTGCTTTTCTAAAGGTACAAAAAGCAGCTTTTATACGTTTCCATTACATTTGAAGCATGGCCAATCGGTATTGAAGGTTTTTGGTTTCCTTTATGAAGTAAAAAAGCTTTGACAATATATTTGCTACCGCTAATAAAAAGACACCAATCATCTGAATTGTGAAGTTTTCGTAGTGCTGCAAAAAACTTGGTGACATTATTGCAATAAAAAAAGTTCTTAATCTTGGAAAAATATTATTCAAATTCTTTGCTCCGATTTCGATAAAATGAAATGTTTGTTGACGGCTTCAAAAACCCGTGTTCACGTAATCGGGAAGCAAGGATTTCGGACTTATCCTTTGACAAATTTAAGTCTCGGGCCAAGTCACTAAGAGCTTTTTGGGTCATAAGCTTTATGTTTGAACTTTCCGAATCTGAATGTTCTGATTGAGTCCTCCCAAATGTATCATCATCAATGTCATCTTCATCATATATTTGTTTTTGTGGCGCGGGCTTTGGAAAATGTGTGGAATGCGGTTCAACTTTTGTAACTGATTCTACGTCGGGGTAGACCACTTTCGGATACTTTCCACCCCGAACACTCGTCAAGCAAAAGTAGCAATCAGTTGCATGATCAACCAGATCTCTCCAAGGAACCGGCCTTCCAAACTTTAGGTATATGGGTTTTCCATTTTTCCACTTTTATCAATGGTTTTTTATGTTGTGTGGTATAATGCCGAAGTACTGCTTGTGAGCACTTTTTTATACCGAGGATATAACATCCACAAACATAACAAAATCTTGTACCCGAAACTCGAAACTACCGATAGTGCGAATACCGGTAGTTTGGCATCTCTACCTTGTAGCCATTCTGCACGGACACCATCCAGTTTACTAGCTTGGTGCGCGACCAGGGGGTCAGTTCTACCTGACGCGGCATGTAGTCGTCGATGACGAACGACGCTTCGCGGTCCTTGTAGCCATTCTGTGCGGACACCATCCAGTTGACCAGCTTGGTGCGCGACGAACGACGCCTCGCGGTCCTTTAGATAGTTGAAGAAGTCCATGGCGTAGGGCCAGACCTGCAGGGGCTCCTCATCGCGTTCGAGGTCATCCCAGCCCATTGGAAGGGGCTGAGGGAGGGCCAAGGGAGCCAACTAGTGGGAGGGAGTCTGGCTCGGGCTCAGACTCTGACTCTGGCTGTTGCTCATCCGACACTTGCAAGGGGTCTGTATATTCAATGCTAGAGCTGCTGGACATGTTGAAGATGTCCTCGGGCTGGGCCTCAGGATCAATGCTGGAGCTGCTGGTCATGTTGAGGTCATCGGTCATCTCATCCTCAATCTGTTTAAGATCATTGTTGTCACCAACCGGGACCTTTTTGTTTATGATCTGGTTTTCTTGGTTTTCTTGGTTTTTTTGGTTCTCCCATACTTGCGGCTTTTGAGCAACGGCAGCGGCCTGCTCCTCCTCATTTTCTGGGAATTCTCCAACTCCCTGGAGATGTCTTCCAGCGCCGAGCGCTTGATCTGGCCATTCACCATGAGACTCTAGTCAGCCTGGCGCTTAACACCAGTCTGGTTATTACCGACAGAGGTTCCCGGCTTCAAATCGCCACCATTTTCGTTATCGGACTCCATTTTGTAAATTCTGTGTTTTCTAAGTGTACAGATTCCGTCCAAATCTGTGTTTTTTTGGTTGAAAGCACCTTTTATGGGTTTGGGCGAAAGTTAAAACACGAAGCACACGTCTTGGCTATTCACTGGTTTTATTTGCAATCGCGGCAGCCACCGGCTGGTGTTACCGTACAGCGATCTTACAAAAACGTCGGCCTTTTGGCTCAATACGCAGTTTTACACTATTTCGTTAGTGTGAACACTATATTACTAATAAATGTGGTATTTACAATGCAGAATTAGTTAATGTGAACATGATTTTACTAATGAAACGTGGAATTTACAATGCAGAATTAATTAATGAGAACATGATATTGAGATTCTGAAGTTAGCGTTCGCTAACACTAAGCTTCCTCGCTTTACTGCTTTACATTGAGACTTTGCTGGCTTTTTCTTAGCCTTAAATCTGTTTTGCCGGCTGCGCAGGCGCAAAGTGCTCTCTTCACGTGAAGATTTTTCGCTTCTGACCGACTTTTCTTCGCATTACAGTTGTCAAACTTCCCGTGGCACTATCGATAGTATCCATGGTTTGGGTTCAGCTTGCACCATTTTTTTTAAGTGATATACCCAATAGGGGTCCACTATTATTTTTTCTCCTATTTGTTTAAGAAAAAATTCTTCGTTTTATTATTTTTTGAAGAAATAATTTTAAGAAATATTGTCCGTTTTATTATTTTTAGAAGAACATATTCGTTTTATTGTTATTTTTTACTTTCTCTAAATCTAAAATCTGCCAAAACCCCTAACGATCAGGTACATTTTGGCAGAATTATTTATATAATCGGTATTGTCGAATGTATACGATTTTCTTTTCTCTTTAATGTAAAAATTTACCACACTCAACCATTTCCTAGCTACGTATATATTCTAGGTGATTGTTATTGCAGAATCGCAATTTAAGCTTTGGGGCATCGGAGACAAGATAAAAAAGGTTCTACCTACTTTTTCAAGTACTAGGGATGAACTCATTGGTCTGAGATAAGTCCCAAGACATTTTTCAAACTATTTTGTTTTTTCAAATTTAAACGAATGCATTTTAAAAGTTTTCTTACACTTTTTGAAGTTTATGGGTCCTCAAAGTTTATCATAACAATTTTCGTGTTATAACCTCAGAATGAAGAAGGCCAGCTTCTTCCGAAAATTTCGTTAGCTGGAAAAAAGGAAGAAATTTTTAATACATTTCAAATGATTAATTCTTTTCCATTTCCTTTTTTTCTTAAATCTGAATTCAGCAGCGTGTTCTGCTCGTTTCTACAGCGCTTGCTCGAATGAATTTACTTTCTGCTGGCTGCTTTCATATTCTCTGCACCTGTCATACTCTTGTGCTTCTCTTGTCATCTCCCTCTTACAAAAGTCTAGCGCCTTACGAACAGACTTCACTTGGCAACAGTCTGTCTCTGTTCCTCTCTGTTACCATGCTATACATTCGACTTTTCACACACATACATTGCAAATATAACGGGACCAGTCCCATTTCCTTTTCTCGTTCACCTTCCAGAATATTCTGCTTGACAACACCAAATGTACAAAGCACAAATTCAGTAGGCCCTTATTATTCTCACTTCGACATACATACAGTTAGTCACTAAAGTATTCGTTGCAAAGAGGGTTAAGAGAAAAATGCCAATTTAAAATAAGTAACCGTTTTAAAATGATAAAAATAAGTTTGGGTTTCCAAAGATACATATTTTGTGAAGTATATGGCGGAAAAAACCAAACAGAAAACGCTTTCCATGAAAAGTTATGGACAAAAATATAAAACTAAATCGTTTTTTATGCTCACAAAAGTATTCGTTGCACATACAAATTTGATATTTTTTCGTATTTTTTGGGGGGCGGGCACTATTTTTTTTTGCAATTTGGTTTGTGTGTTTATTTTAAAGACTCAATTAGGGGAAAAACACAAACTTTTCGCGTCGTTATTGGTGTAATTCTCTAAAAAAAATGCCAAAGAGTCAAAATTATACGTTTCGCAAAAGAAAATTATTTTACACCTACACAATGAGGTTCGATCGATTGAATATATTTGTGGGATGTTCGATAGAAGTCCTTAGACCATAAGGAGTGTAATTTCTCGACTGAAATCCAGAAATTTCCTGGAAAATCGACCCCGTTCTGGCCGTCCTATATCATCGCATGGCAGAGAACAGAGGAAAATCCTTAAAAAAACAAGGAAAACCCACACTTATCGGCTCCACAAATTAATACCGCCATATCCACATCCCTAGGTATAAACGTATCCACTAAAACCGTCCGAAGAGTGCCTAAAAGCCATGATTTGCATGGGAGATAGCTAGAAAGAAACCCTTGCTCTCATGCATCAATATATGAAAGCGGCTTCCTTTTGCTAAAACCTATTTAGACTGGAATTTTTGGTACTGGGAACAATTAATATTTAGTGATGAAAGCAAATTTAATATATTCGAATCTGATGGGAAAGGAATAGTGTGGGAAAAACCCGGAAAAATCTTAAAAACCTGCTTTCATATATAGATGCATGAGAGCAAGGGTTTCTTTCTAGCTATCTCCCATGCAAATCATGGCTTTTAGGCACTCTTCGGGCGGTTTTAGTGGATACGTTTGTACCTAGGTATGTGGATATGGCGGTATAAATTTTTGGAGCCGATAAGTGTGGGTTTTCCTTGTTTTCTTTAAGAATTTTTCCTCTGTTCTCTGCCATGCAATGATATCGGACGGCCAGAACGGGGTCGATTTTCCAGGAAATTTCTGGATTTCAGTCGAGAAATTACAAGGACTTCTATCGAACATCCCACAAATATATTCAATCGATCGAACCCTATTGTGTAGGTTTAAATTAATTTTCTTTTGCGAAACGTATAATTTTGACTCTTAGGCATTTTTTTAGATAATTACACCAATAATGACGCGAAAAGTTTGTGTTTTTCCCCGAATTGAGTCTTTAAAATAGAAACACAAACCAAATTGCAAAAAAAAATAGTCCCCAGCCCCCAAAAAATACGAAAAAATATCAAATTTGTATGTGCAACGAATACTTTTGTGAGCATAAAAAACGGTTTAGTTTTATATTTTTGTCCATAACTTTTCATGGAAAGCGTTTTCTGTTTGGTTTTTTCCGCCATATACTTCACAAAATACGTATCTTTGGAAACCCAAACTTTTTTTTAACATTTTAAAACGGTTACTTATTTAAAATTGGCATTTTTCTCTTAGCTCTCTTTGCAACGAATACTTTAGTGACTAACTGTATATAATATAATACTAGTAAAATATAATGGTCTTACCTTGGGCATTAAAAATTCAACTATAAAGATGTAGAAAGGCGACCGCAACCTTTCATAATTCACTGTTCCCAGAAAATTTACAGCTCCTTTGTCGAGAGCGTCATTTGGAGCAGATTTCTCCAATTCCTTAAGAAGATTGTTTGCCTTTTTCGTGGCAGCCTCCTTACTCAGGTGACCAAAAAATGTCGCATTGTTCGACAGGAAGTCAATCAATTCGTTTAAATAACTCATTTTTCACTGAATTTAATCACTTTAAATAAAGAATCACTTGTGTTTTCGTAGTTTATCTCTGGAGTCTTATTTATTTCGTCGATTTTATTCGAAAGTTCTTATTTTCAATGTGCTTAGTTTTTAATTATAATTTTTGTAGTGTGACCGTCGTAACTTTTGTACTTAATTAAATTTTATTTAATCTCGGCGGAATCTTAACATAAAATACTAAATTCTTTACAAAATGCTAACAGGGCTACACTATGCCATACTCGTAGTACTCAGTTAATGCTTACATAGTTCTCACTTAATGCTTACACTTGTTTTCCTTAACGCAAATTTTCGCGAAGATCAAAACACTTTTCAAAAAGCCAGGAAAAGTTGTTGAATTGTAAAAACATTGACGGTATAATCTTTACTATCGATGGAGAGCCTTTCAGCAGCACAATCGATGTCTTCTCGACTATCACGAGCTATCGCAGAAATGGCTAGTATTAATGTAATTAAAAATAAACAAACTAAATACATATTATTTAAGAAGATTATTAAGCTTTTGAAGCAGCACCTCGTCTAGCTGATTTACAGCACAGTCCCGATCCTGCTCATCTTTCTTCCGAGGAGCAGCTGTGGCTGATGTTGGTGGGCTGTTGTTCTCGTCAGCAGGCGCTCCGCAGATGTCGCAAGCGGCTGGTGGCGGACTACCAATCCACGCGGTGCAAACATACTCAGCACGTGCGCGGCGACGCTGAGGCGGAATAGTTGTGGCGTTCTTATATTCCTCTAAAGTGGAAATCCTTCGACATTCTAGCGTTTCGCTAATGCGCGAGGTGAGCATTAATTTTACGAGGAAACTTCAGAATGCGGGAACGGGATAAGAGACGAGTTTGGCAGCAGATCTTAACCTTTATGGGAATCGGTTCGATTCCGGAGGAGGAATGGATGGACATCTATAAAGATTACCAGCTCAGCTGGGACGTAGATCTCGAACGCAGGGCAAGAGTAGGTGCTGTCGCTTGTAAAGGTCCCGGTCCGAGTCCCGTCATGAAGCATCGCAGTTCATCAGCGCCCGGAGGAGCTGTGGCCTCCAGCCATGTCAAGCGCCGCAAAACTTCGCCGTTGCCATCGACTCCTGTGGCCAGTACCTTAAAGCGGCGCAATTCCATAGCGTCGCCATCAACTCCATCCCGTCGCAATTCCATGACGCCGCCTTCAACTCGCACACTGCGTCCATTTTCCACGGGTCAGGCCTGGGACTCTTCATTCTTCACGCCTGAGCTTATGAACTTTCTGGCTGCTCATGGCCTAAAAGACGTCAAGGACTTCATGCCCTTCATTCCCCTCAAGCGTCAAGACTCTGTGGCATTGGATCAAGAGATGAATCATAAGAAATCGGGCTCTTCCGTGACTCCCAGTGCCCCCAAGCGTCGCAACTCCTCAGTTTTAGCTTCAGCAAAAGTACAGTCTAAGCAGAAGCCAATAAGCATCGTGAAGCATGTGACTGGATCGGATGACGAGCCTGACAGCACATCTAAGGAACACTGAGAGAAGAAATAAAAATTAAACTCAGAAAAAAAAAAAAAAAAAGTATATGCACTCAAAGTTAAAAATCATGCAATATTTTGGCCATATTTATTATAGCAAGATTTCATTTTCATTTTAAAAATATTAAAAAAAAAAATTTAATTATTGCTTGCTTCCGAGAAATCCCTGTGGCTGATGTTGGTGGGCTCTTGTTCTCGTCAGCAGGCGCTGGATCACTAGCAGGCGCTCCGCGGGTGTCGCAAGCGGCTGGTGGCGGACTACCGATCCACGCGGCGCAAACATACTTAGCACGTGCGCGGCGACGCTGAGGCGGAATAGTTGTGGCGCTCTTATATTCCTCTGAAGTGGAAATCTGCCAAAACCCCTAGCAATGGGGGCTGCCTCTTTCGACATTCTAGCGTTTCGCTGAAGTAGTCCTCTTCTTTAATGTATAAATTTACCCTACTCAACCGATTCCTAGCTATATATTTTAGGTGATTGTTATTGCAGAATCGCAATTTAAATTTTGGGTCATCGGGGACAGGTTTACAAAATATTTTAACAACTCTTTCAAGTTCTTAAATTTTTTTAATTACGCTTGTCTCATAGACTGGGGCTTGGAGCCGTCTGGAGAAGGAACGGCCGCCCTCCCTGGGCGAAGTGCATCCATGGCCGCTTTCCTTGCAGGTGCTTGTTGACCATCTGGCATCGCCATTGCCACTGCATTGGCAATTTCCACACACGCTTTTCTATTAAGATTATTAAGGCATTGGACTTTCGCTTGCCTCCTCGTCCTGTTCCACGTCCGCGTCCGTCAGCTTCGGCAGACATGACCATGTTCACCATGTTTATTACTTCAAAGTTGAAATTGAAAAAATTTAATGAAAACTAGGGCCAAAGTTAAAAATCACGCAATATTTTGGCTATATGTAGGAGCAGGATCTTGCCTCGTGCTGGATGCAGCGGAACACAAACTGCCATTCGAGCTTGTTGTGAATGTCAATGAAGATGAGATCGAGGATGTTACAGTACAGGTTGTGGTGCAGCTTGTAGGAGCCCATCTGGTTGTACTGCCGGCTTTTAAGCCGTCCATTATATTATCTCGTAATATAGCCCGTAGTTCGGCAGGAGTTGCTCCAGCAGTCTTCCTCATCGATTCCGAATGGATTGTTGTTGAAGAGTGGTGTCCATTTTTAGTAATTAGCAAAAACTCGCCGCGGTAAGAATCGGCTGTGGGCGGTCTCTGCGAGGCAGAAACCACAAGACCACAGCCAGTCACAGAAACTTGCTCAATCGCGAGAATAGAAACAATCCAAAAAGAAAAACGAATTTCAGAAAAAAAAAAAAAAAAAAAACTTTTTTGGAAGAAAAAAAATTGTGAGAAAATTTTCCAGTGAAATCCGTACCGGTTGACAAAAAAATTAAATTTTGTGTCAACCGGTACGGATTTCACTGGAAAATTTTCTCACAATTTTTTTAAAAAAAATAAAAAAAATTTTAAATAAATTAAATTTTGTGAGTAAACAGATCTAAATATACCTTTTTCCTTAAGGAGTTAAGGTCAAATAAATTCAAATCCAGTAAAAACTCTAGAAGTTATAGCAAATTATATTAAATTATCATATTGCTGTTGTGCTACAAAATTGTTTTTCAAGTCAAGTAGTCTGCTTTGTAATTTTATTTTTTAAGATATTACCAAAATATTGTTATTTATTTTATACGCACTTGATTCAAAAACTATGCAGAGTTTCCTCTTAAGAAAAATAAAAAATGTTTAAGCTCGGAAAAATACTTTATTATTCGCACTTCTTCGCTTTTGATGTCTGGATACTTCCCGTATTTGCATCCAGCAATAGTCGCTTAGCATTCCTTCAACCCAGAAACCTTCGTAACGCTTTTCAAATGATGACATATTCTAATGAAATCGTTCTCCCTTTTCATCACTTTCTGCCCACAAGTTATTCGGAAAGAAGTCCAAATGACTGTTTAAAAAGTGATTTTTAACTGACATGCGGGAACCTATAGTTAAGAATAAAACGTACTTTAATGAATGTAATTTTAATTAAATAATTATTCCACTCACCAATGGTTTGGAAGGATTTCATCAGGATCAGGTTGGTTTCGGTGGTTGACTTCGATGTTTCTTATTTCCCTCCGATCTTCACGTTCATTTAGGGCCACTGGGTAAAAGTTCGAGGACATTCTTCCAGGTTTCGCAATGGTAATTGTTGTATTTATTCAGGATCAGTTCCAGGATCAGGTTGCTTTTGGTGCTTTACTTCGATGTTTATTATTTCCCTCCGATCTTCACGTTTATTTATGGCATTTAGGGCCACTGGGTAAAAGTTCGATGACATTCTTCCAGGTTTCGCAATGCTATTTGTTGTATTTATTCAGCATCAGGACAGGATGAGGACCGGATCAGGTTGCTTTTGGTGCTTTACTTCGATGTTTATTATCTCTCCGATCTTCACGTTTCCTTGGTTTCGGGACTGGGAAATGTTTCTTTATATAAAACTAAACAATACAATTTTTCAAGTACAAATTTTGAGAAATTGTTATCTTTTTTTTTGTAAAAATATTTTTAGCTCCGATTTTAGTTTTGGGTAAGGGAGACTCTCCCTTAAGTTTTCACTGATAATTTTTTGTTCTTTTATTTCCCAAAAATCCGTCAACTACTTCTTGAAACGCCATCCAAGCTGTTTTTTCTGCAGGCCTCAACGATTCTGTAAAATGTTGGTCTGCAAACAATTTTCTTATCTGAGGTTCCACAAATATACCGGCTTTGATTTTTTCCTTTGAGAGTTTTGGAAAATTCATCCTTAAGTAAGCGGATCTTCGCCAGAGCTTTCACAAAATTTTTCATCAGCCCCAGTTTATTGTGCAGCGGAGAAAGAACTCTTTCTGTATCGACAAGGGCGTCTTTAAGCACATTACAGTTGCCAATGGCATGATCCTTACGAGGTGGCCAATCATTCTTGGAAAAATGTAAATCATCTGCCCTGCTTTTCTAAAGGTACAAAAAGCAGCTTTTATACGTTTCCATTACATTTGAAGCATGGCCAATCGGTATTGAAGGTTTTTGGTTTCCTTTATGAAGTAAAAAAGCTTTGACAATATACAGTATGTCAAGAAAGTGTTTTTACAATGATAAAAAACACACCTTATCATGTTTTTGTGCAAAAAAAAGTAAGTTATAGGGGCATTTTAATATTATTCAAATTTTATTATGAATATATAGGTATCTTAGAGTTGATTAGTGAAGAAAAAACCAAAATTAATTTATTTAACATTCTTAAAAAAAATAAAAACAAATAACATTCATTTTTCATGCAGTCAATAAAGTGTTTTGACAAAAACTTTAAGTCTTCTTATTTTGTAGTTTATGGCATTTTAAGACTTTGTATGGCCACCTTTGGCAGCATAAACATCCTGCAAACGTGTTTTAATCGAATTTATGTTTTTTTCCATGTCCAATGTCTCCGGATTCAGCATTCATTCCTCCAATATGGCAGTTTTCATTTAATTTTTGTTTTTAAAGCTTCATTTTGCCACCTTTTTCTTTAAAATTGCCCAATTTTCGATTGGGCTTAAGTCTGGACTCTGGGGTGGTGTGTCCATGACTTATCCGCAATTGTGGAGTAACCACAGTCGCCCTATATTGGCCTTATCTTAGCGTCATTATCTTGAAAATATTTGAATTTTGTTTGGTTTCCATTTGCGTATTTATTTTATAATATTAACAAAATTAT
>VNJO01013359.1:0-11592 GCA_008042535.1 Drosophila tani
GACCGCCTCTTCCTTTCCCATTTTCGCTTAACCTTAAACTACCTTATAATTACAATATACTAGATCCTGACATAGATCGATATCAAGGGTACTCATTAATACCAATCCTACATATCTTAATAAGTTTTAAAAGTTAAAAGACATTACTTGAATTTTGTTGTCTATTCCCAATGAGGTACTCTTAGTTTTTAATAGTTTTGATTGAAATCTTTTAAGAATTGTGACTCGGCATAGCATGAGCCCTAGAGACCCCAGATAATCAAAAGGGCCAATGTATGTGGATTTAGATGACAGCCAAATGGCCCAACTCAGGGAGGACGAATGGATTTCATTACCACCTGAGGCTTGAAGATGTTAAAGGATATAATTATGTGCAATAGACCCCTGATTCTATCGTGATTGGTTTCTGTAAACTTTGTTTAATATGTGTAGAGGGTCGTCCCGTTGTTATTGGCTTGTCCCTTCTCGCAATTATTTTAGAAATAGTAATGAACATAAAAAACACCAAACGAAGTAGCAACAACCTTCACCTCTAATCGACGAGTCTTGCCAAGAAACAATTCGCTTGAGCGCTTTTCTTAGATTCAACCTCTAGCCTTATAATGACAGAAGTGAATGTTCGAATTGTAAATTATTTCTTTATATTTGTTTCCAGTGCCGCTGCAATCAAATGAAGCAAGAGCTGGTATCCGTAAAATGCGATGCGCAAAAGATTGTATGCCTACAAACGGAGATCGAAGTACTTCGAAACGAATTGCTTAAGCGGGATATCGCCTTGAATGCGTATGATTGCCAATATGAACAGCTAATGGTGAGTTAAGTGGAGTTTTAGTTTGTCAAATCAAAAGGTCGTGTAGTTGCCAAAGTAAATTGTAGACCTAAAATTAATTGTAAGTGGCGTTCTCCCTATGTTAAATTATGTTAACCCGGACGGCCCTCGCAGGGCCCTGCATAATCAAAATGGCCCTTAGTTGACCGAATGGGTGAGTATGAACCTGGTGATAGTTGAGGTGGTTTCGAAGTCCTTAAAGATGGATGTGTTTTTGAAAAGGCAAGTAGTTTGCCTGACGATCTTCTGGATGCATCTTCTAGCACTGCCAATACCGGTGCGCCTAGGTATCTGATCCTTGCCCGTGATTGGGCGGGGCACTAGATAAGATACTCCAAGGTTTCCATTGTCTCGGATTCATCGTATTTCCTGCAGTTGCCATCATCACCATTAAGGTGATGCCTAGCTTAACTGCATGCATCGCAGCCAGTGTCCTATGAGGTTGCAGCAGTCTGCAACCTTTCCGTGGTAGATGCAATACGTAGTGGCTGAGTTTGTCATTGCGTTCCTTATACATGAGCTTTGAGATATTGCACCTCCACCTTCTTTTGAAATGCACGTCGGCCCGTTTCTCTAGCTCGCTTTGAAGCGATCTACTGATTCATTTCCTCCGGCTTTGGCGGGCCGCAGGAATTGAACCGTTGATTTAGCTAGACACTGCATTACCCCGGAAAGAGAAAGCGGCATTACATTACCCGTTGTCCGGGAAAATACAGTGCCTATTGCTCAGCCAGTAGAGGGTTCAGTTGACGGATTTATGCAGTTGGAGGATTTATGTTTATCCCTAACATATTAAATACTACAATTATTTTCTATTCAATTATAAAATTAGTTTTGCTTTATGCGCAGATCTAACCATCTTTACAGAGTTCGACGGCTGCTGGAATTTTAATTTCCTTACCCCAGGAATATGTGGGATAAATGAAGCGCCAATGACAAACATCATAACTGGGGCGAAGTTTAATTGGGTCATAAAACTATTCCATCGCTACAAACCGTCAGAACCGGATGATGCCAAATCGCACTATGGTTCCTCTAAAACAACGACGTTGAAAAATCAAAAATTTCATGTTCGCGGTTTTTATTTTAAATACACACATCTTATAGGAAATTGTTCAAAGGTTACAAATACAAAATGTCAATAGGCCCCGTCTTTTTTACCGCTTTAAAGTTGACATTTGTTTGTTAAAAAAAATTGACCATGTTTTAGGAAGAATTTCAAGAAAAGTAGGTTATGGGAACTAAAAATTAATATAAAATCAAAAACAAAACTAAGAGTAAGTAACGCTTCCAATATAGTTCACACAAATCCATGCATACGCACTGAGCTTGCAGTTTTTAGCAAGTGATCGAATGCTATTGGATTCTATTGGATTCGTACATTTTACGACTTTAAAACCATATAAGCAATTATTATGTCGGGTTGTTGCGGCGTCCTTGAGATGACCTTGAAAGTGCCGTGTCAAATCTGCAAAGCTGAGTTTGTGGCACGTTTTTAGCGATGTCAACGTCTGAAATCGAAAAATTGAAATTAATTCTTAATTAGTGTTACGATGGCTATGTTTGGTATTGGGCGATTTTTGATTTTTCAAAAATTGCTAAAAATACACAACTTTTAACAAAAAAGTGAATTTTCGACCATATTTTTTGGTCATTTGGAGGCTGTAAAAATTTCTGAACAATTAGTCGAATCGGATTAAAATTGCTAGTAGAAGTCTTTCCAAAAAGTTACAAAAAGTCAACTTTTGGGGAAACGCGTTTGAAACGCCGCCGAGCGCTCAAAACGGTCGCAGGTGCGAAAGTCGTTAAAAACCCTCCGCCTAATAAATGAGAAGTGGAAAAATTGTGAGATCTAGAAGTGCAAAAGTGCCGTTAAAGAAACACTCCGCAAAACTGTCACTCTTGAAAAACAGGACTTTTGGAATATTCAGGTCAAACTTTATGGCAGTGCCCATTCGTATTTGTTGGAGAATTAAAAAAAAATTTCATCAACTTCAACAGAGACGAAGAACGTGAGCAAAAACTGCAACAACGGCGAAGGCTTCACCGACGGTATCAAGAACAGCAATGATAACGAAGAGCGTCAGCAGAAACGGCAAAAGCGGCAGAGACGGTGACAGCGTGGAGCGACGCGTAGTGTTAGCGGCGTAAATCGCTTGTCTTAGGTGCAGCTCGAACCGTTCCGTTCGACTGGCAACTTATACCGCTAACCGCCGAGTAACTAGTCAAAGCACAACAGCATTTCATTAGGAACTGATCTTTATTAGTGCACCCTAATTGATCCTTGAAGGGTCAACCTTAAAAAGGTTGTTTTTACACGGAATTATATACAGATACCGCACTTAAGTGCACCCTAATTGACTGCCGATTTTTGTTTTACCCATATACAGATACCGCAGCTAAGTGAATGCTAATTGATTTCTAATGCACGACTCCACATTCGAATTTCCCTTTGTCAAAAGGAGTATGCAGATAACGCAAGCAACCACATATCGATAGTTTGTCTGAAAATAACTTAATTTCCCATTTCTACTAAAAATGAATACATATTTATATATTTTGTTGTATTTATTTTATAATTTTATTTTTTCATCTAGAAGCAATGTTCTAAATTAACATACATTTTTATAATTTTTAGAGATTTGTGTTTGCGTACACTAAAGAAATGACAGGCGCAGGTATCTGTCACAATACTTTCATCCATATGCGCCCAACTACAAGTTGTGAAATGTTCTCCATATACATTGGAAACCAGCGGTGTATCACCCATTCTCATATTAAAATATTTTAATGAGTCCTCCAGATATTCCATATGTTCGGAGAAAATTTGATCCTTAAATAATTTAATAAAATTAATTATTCTGAGAACAAGCAGTTGGATTGTAATTGGTGTGGTGGTGTTGAGTTTGTTATTTAGTGAGAACATTTTAAATTATTTTCGGATCCGTGCACTTCTACTTATTATGATTTTATACTTATACAAACATTTATTTAAGTATAATAAATTGATCAAATCCCTTTCTAAATCGTCCAGTTTTTATTTCATCATCTTTTGAAACTACCAAAAATCCAAATTTATCTTCCCAACATTTCTGTGAAATATTCATAAATGTATTAAAATCCATTTCACAATTTGCATGATCTCTCCATATATACTTCATGTTTAATCCATCTTGTTTAAAAACAATTATAAAATTCGCATTATCACGTATTAAATGTTTCGGAATATGGGTATACGTTTGAGATAAATAGAATGAGTCTATATTTCGATGACGCCCCATACAGAAAAAGCTCCTAACGTTATATTGCTTTTCACATGCGATATCGTCAAATATCATAATCGAATTATTTTTAGCTTCCTGGGGTGACAAAACTTCGTCATTAGCTGAGAATGTGAAATATCGCATTCCTTTTATTGGTTTAATAAGTTTTTCCAAATATTCATATTTCGGTTGGTATAAGCTTTTTGAAAAAACATAAATATTTTCAAATTTAAGACCATTTGGACTTTCAATTAATCTTATCATCACATTAGTTTTTCCACAATTGGATGGACCCACAATTCAGAAACGATTAACGCGTGGAGATCGTGGAATCAATGCTTTGGATGAAGCTTGTAGGGAACACGATATTGCTTATTCAAATAGTACAGACTTGAGTGAACGTCAAAAAGCAGACACTGTTTTAATTGAAAGGGCGTGGGATCGATCAAAAGCATCAAATAGTAGTTTTGGAGAGAAAGCAGCAGCATATTTTGTAAAATATATAATGCAAGCGAAGAAAAAATTTGGGATGGGGACAAAGGTAGTAAAAAAGAAAGTTACAATAAAAATCTCTTGCCTCTATAATCAAACAAGCTTCAAAAGAATTGAGAAAGAATAAACCTCTTGATATTTTTAATGCAATAAAAGTTGCACGCAAAGCGGTATCTAACTCAATAGGATGTAGAAAAAATTTTGTAGTTCCACGAGTTATAACGGTCCCCAAAGTGGGTGGGTTCTTGCCGCTTGTTCCAATTCTTACAGCGAAAATAATGCGAAATGGCAAAACAACAACATGAAAAGCAAAGGAGATATAACAAACGAATGGAAACTGTAGCGTTGGGGGCAGATCTGTATTTACACCCATACAAAAAGGGATAGTTTAGTTTATTTAGTTTATTTTTATTTTTTAGCCCAGCGCTGCAAGTTTACATATGGATTATCATTTTCAAAAAATATTAAAAATAAAACAAGGAATCCAAAAAAACTACTAAGCATGATACCCAAAAGAGCGCTATAAAATATTGATATATTAAATTATGCAATTAAAAATATTCCATATTTTCGAGGTGTGTGTATGAAAGATGAGTTTCCAAAATACCCAAATAACCTAGAATCAGGAATAATAAATCTAGCAAATTCAACATCAAAAGGTACGCATTAAATAGCATATTTTAAAAGAGGATTATCATCATATTATTTCGATAGTTTTGGAAACTTAAAACCACCATTAGAAGTAGTTAGATATTTAGGAAAAAACATTAGCTACAATTATAATCGATACCAAAAATTCGGGACTGTGAACTGCGGACATTTGTGTCTTGAGTTTTTGAGTGTAATTACCAGAAGCGCACCGACAACAATGCTCTAAATGATATAGATTGTATCACCTGAGCGGAAGCATGTACTTACTGAAGGTTCCTATCAGTCTCGGAAATATGCACTTACCTAAAGGTTCATATCTGTCTCTGTAACCTTTCGCACACAACATGAGTGGGGGTTACCTGCTTTGTAACCTTTATCCAACAACATAAGTGTACAAATTGAAGTGGTGGGAGGAGAAATGTAATAATGTAAAATCAGACCGTGTCTCGAGGAAAAATATCATTCGACCAGAAGCAGTCTCAGCAACACAACCAGCAGGAACTTCAACCAGCAGCAACATCAACCACCTCCAGCACTCTCACCGTCAGCAGGACAACCAACACTCCCACCGATCACCTCCAGCAGTCTCACCGTCAGCAGGATAGTAAGCAATAACCTCAACCACCACCAACAGTCTCACCATCAGCAGGAGCAACACCACCCTCACAGAACACCTCCAGCAGCTCAACCACCACCAGCAGTCGCCCCCCACACCATCAGCGGCAACATCAGCACCAGATTGAAGGCTTAAAAATGGCACCCAACACTAACAACATCACATCACCCAAAATCAACGAATTACCCGTAGGGGTAACTCAGGAGGATCTCAATGCCCTAATGAGGGATATTGAGGAGGATCCTCTTATGAGTGCACTTAACTCATGCACTATTAAGAGTAAGATACCATTTAAAGATTTGTTAATAAATATCCCATACACATTTAGTTGGATCAAAATCTTTGAAGTACAGTTTATTTCGCTTAACTGCCTCGAGTCGATTGCAGTGATTTTGGAGGCAGCTATCTTAAAAAGGCAGCTAACGTAATTTTTATAAACTGTCTAAAATAGAATGAATTTGATCCATTTAAATGAATTTTATATAACATTGCAAATTGAAAGAATTAAGCTTGTAGTTCTTATATAACATTTGTTATACACATATTTATTTTTACATACTACATATATGTATTTTTTTTCTTGAAAAAACTCTGTAATTTTTGTTTGCACTGATGCCGATACAGATTCTTTTAAAAATGTGTCCTCTAAGGATGTAAGGCTTGGAAGAAATTCTTCGCATTTCCTTTGAATGCAAAGACGCTTTAGCAGCTTAATGGCTAAAAACCCTTCTTTAAGAGTGTGGCATTCCGGCTTAATGTGTGTGGTATAATAATTTGGAGTTTTTCTTTTAAAGTTAAGCCAACCAAGCGCTTCACTTTACCCATTTTCACGATTAGGAATGATTTGTGCACACAAATGGCACGATCTTAACAAATAGCACGATCAAAACAAACGAAAAACAGACATGGGCAAAGAGATGCAAGCGTTGCCATATGCACAAAAAAAGATACAAGATTAAAACTCATAAATTTGTTGTTTCCAAATTCGAATCCTAGATGGCGCAGTTAAGTTGGATGTTTGGCGAATAGTAAACGCCAAGACTTTTGTTAAACTTAAACAAACGCTTTTATTAAATATATATAAACTTAACGATATATAGTATGTACATAAGACAGCTGCTCGTTTCGATCGCGCCACGATTGTCGTCGTTGCCAGCTCGCCAGACTTAGGTGGCGTTGCCAGATATCTGCGCTGCCACAGATGATATTCATAGAATAAGACAGTTAAATTCTGCCGAAACGAGGCACTTAAGTACGAAAGGCAGCTAACTTGAATGCAGCAAACGTAATTAATTTCATACAAATGAGACCATAAATGCAGAAAAAATAGAAAATAAGGTAGTTACAAATGACCATAAATGCAGAAAAAATAGAAAATAAGGCAGTTATCTTGACGATGCAGCTAAGCATCGAGGCAGTTAAGCGAATTATACTGTATTTGTGATTGGCTTTTGTATACCTATGACTTCTTTGAACCAATCCGCCTCGAATACCACTCTGAATATAATTAATCATATCAATATCTGAGAGTATTTCGAGGTTTATTGCTGTTGTTTTTAACATTGCATCCCATGATAAACCTGGAGTTGTATAGTAATGAGCTGGATCGAGCTCATAAATAGTTAAAAAAATTTCTAAAGTTTTGGAAAACGTCTGTTAGTAATAAAACATCAGTTTTCAAATATAGCTTCAAAAAATCTTTAAGTGTTTGACAATTGAAATGATTTCACACTTGAGATGCGTGGGTGTATTCCGCTTCAGAACATTCAGTCTCTGTCAAATTACTATAAAATCTGGTTCTTGGTGGGAAACAAGTTTCCTCAATTTTTTGAGTAGAATCCAAATATTCATAATGAAATACACCTTTTCTACGAAGTAGAGTGAAATCGGTGATATTTGAAAATTGTGATTTCAACACATTAAAATTATCTTCATTTAAATTACTTGCAAGAGTGTCTAGACTAGAGGGCATGAATCTGAGAGTGTCTAAAAATCTTATTTCAAATTTATTTGCTCCCATAGGAATATATTTTGAAATGGAAATATATAATTCCTTATTCAAAGGAATTACTTTAATTTCCCCTTAGGGTCTCTCCAGTTCTTTCACAAATAAATGGGCATCATATTTTGAAAAGTTGTTAAAGAACACGGAAATAAAATTATTTGTTTTCAATTTGAGATTGCACTCATTATGAGCTGCACCTCGAAATCCACCTGTGAAGAGGCAATGGTTTCTCACTCTATCATTTCTCAAAATACCCTTGCAGATGTGACAATTAAGAGCCGCATCAAAATCATGTAAATACTGTGTACTCATTTGGAATGGAAACACATCCTTCATGTGATTTTCATATAACTTAGACAAATCGGACGTTAGAGTATCAACAAAAGTGCTACTCACATTCTCAAATGTACACTTTATATAGTATCCAAATGCTACATGTATATGCTTATTAATAACTTGTGATCTATCACCTACATTCGTCGTAGTCGGTTCTAGCATACACTCAAAATCTGCGTAAACAATAAAAGGCACCTCTAGCTGTCGATGATAGTTGGAGAAGTCGAGCACCATCTTATCTGGATTGGGGGGGTTCGTTGTCACTTTAGCACATCTCTCTCCATGTCGATCCAATCTCTCTGAACTGGTTGAGAAATTCAGACATTTGTTGCAGAACCAACGTTTCACACGCTGATTTCCCATTTGTTTTGAAAGTAGGCTGTAATTAAAGAAATCGAATTAGTTCTCTTGAATGTTTTTTTTTTTTTTATGATAGTGCTTCATCAGAGTGGTCCAAACATTGAGTTTGTTTCCTCATTATATCCAAACACATTTATACTTATGTTTTGGTTTTGAGCAACAAACTTCTTTATTTCTCGAAGTTGCATTGAAAAGATAAGTCCAGTGAAATCTAGTTTGATGTTGTCTCCAATAAAAATTATAGGTGATGTGATATCCACTCTGTATGTTGAACATCTCTGAGGCTTCGATGAAGTTGAGAAGGATGATAATATTGCCCACTTAAAGCAGAAGACGTCATCATTCTCAACATTTAAGACAGCCTTTCTCGCTTGTAGCTTCGATGGTAGCTTAAAGTGTTCCACTCTGATTATCCGGATCAGTGTCCATCCACTATCCTTCTCCTGGAATGCGAATCATAAAGTTCCTCTAAATTAGATCCTATCGTAACCAGATTCATTTTAGACTGGAACGATTTTGTGTCTACTTGAGTACCATGTTCTTTAACTAACATGTACTCAGCAAAAAGTTCGAAATCGACTTTTGATGAAGTGTGGGCGCTCAATACCCTTTCCAAATGAGGGAGCAGTGCTTGACCCGCTTCATTTAAAAATTCATCAGGAAATCTTACAGCGGCTCTAAACATATAGTGGAGGATACGTCCTTTGAATCCTTCACTTATCTGTTTTACCGCACCATTCACCAGTTGGATTGCACACCTTTTATGTGCTTCGATCGCACATGTGTGTGCCATTGCAAAATTAAATAAAAATTGGAAGAGTTGCAGAAAAGTGTGTTGGTGTTGTTGATATTCATGATGATGATGTTGATGTTGTTGTTGATGTATTAATTTGATTTATTTGATATTGTTTTTGATTGTTTATATGTTGTATGTATATGTATATTTATATTATAAATAACATTCCATTTTCAACTCGGGTTTTTTATCTTAAATTTGGTTTAAACTCTGCACCGATTTTAAGTGCTTTAGGTAAATGTATATATTTGTGTTTTATTATTTGTTTATTTTGAATGTTTATATTATAAGCACATTTCACTTTGTAACTTTATGTTAAAATTTGGTTTAAACTCTGCGACGGTTTTATGTGTTTTTGGTATATGTATATGTTCGTGTTTTATTTTTTGTTTATTTTGAATGTTTATATTATAAACAAATTTCACTTTGTATCTTGGGATTTACTGTTAACTTTTATTTTTTTGTTAACTCTGCGACGATTTTACGAACTGCGGTGCGACGGTATTGTTTGGCGGACAAACTAGAAGTGAATGGTAAAACTCATGGACTCTGGTCACCGCACTTGACTATCTAATTGTTTACCATTTGGGACTCGGTTTTTGCATACAACGTAAAACCGCATTGAGATACACTTTTATCGGATTGAGCCATTTAACTAAAAGGTACCCCAGCGCGAGTCTTGACTGTGATAATTGTTTGACCTTTTTCGGTGATATGCATGTGGTATGAGTGATTCATCGAAATTGGTTGGATGTTGAGCGAGGAATCTTTTCTTCCATTGCTCATTCCGTTGTGCACCTGTATACAATAGTGTACACCTGTGTGATTATGTCCAAACGATCTTTTAGAGGGACGAGGTCGCACGCGTTGAAGCTAATTGGTTTGGGATGAAGTGACTCGTGTGTTTGTGTAGGGTGCCACAAAGGGAAAGTCAATTAAAGGGTCGCGCATTAGGGAACAATTAGCGTGTACTTGGGAGCGGTATCTGTACATGGTTCCGTGTAAACACAACCTTTTCAGGTTAATCCTTTAAGGATCAATTAGGGAGCAGTTGTGCACCTGTGTTTGCACACAAACGACTTTTTTGACAGATGGCTCGCGCATTAGGGATCAATTAGGGTGCACTTAAGTGCGGTATCGCGAATTAGGGATCAATTAGCGTGCACTTAAGTGCGGTATCTGTATATGGGTAAGTGCTTATGTAAGATTGTAGCTTAAAGAATCAATTAGGGTGCACTTGCGCACCTGATTTTGCACACAAGTGACCTCTTTGACAGGTGGCTCGCGCATTAGGGATCAATTAGCGTGCACTTAAGTGTGGTATCTGTATATGGTTCCGTGTAAAACAACCTTTTTAGGGTTGATCCTCAATTAGGGTGCACTTGCGGATTTTTGAGAAATGACCTTTTTGAGATAGGGAAAATTCCGATGAGGCTCACGAATTAGGGATCAATTAGCGTGCACTTAAGTGCGGTATCTGTATATGGGTAAGTGTTAGTGTAAGATTGTAGCATAAAGAATCAATTAGGGAGCACCCATTTTTAATATCCAAAATATAAATTTAAAAAAAATGGAAAAATAAAACATTTTTTAATTTCATAATACAGAAGAAGATTTTAATCAAAATAAAGCTTAACATATGGTAAATTATTATTATTATTACATAGGCCTTGTTGCACCACGACCAGATGTTAGGTCTTTTGTGCCGGCCTGTAGGATTAGGGTAGAGCCTCTACACCTAGGCTTTTGATAAAGGAGAGCACTTTGGCGGGGTCTATCTGTTCCCAAGTCCTGTAGGGGGGGATAAGTTCACCTCCTAGTTGTTGAAGTCGACGTCTGATTAGCGAGGGGCATTCACATAGAACATGTTCTGATGTTTCTGGCTCCATCTCACAGAATCTGCATGTGTCGATTTCTGAAAGTTTTAATTTCTTAAGGTGATACCTTAGGTTGCAGTGACCCGTTAGGTAGCCTGTTAGAGGGCGAATTTCACTCTTTTTTAAGTTGATGATGCGCTTAGATCGCAACATCTGGGGGACGAGGAATTGTTTGGCTTGTCTCAGCCTTGCACTGTCGGTCCAGTGGCGACTTATCTCCTTTTCCTCCCAATTCCTGAGCAGTTCTCTTTTGTATCCTTTCGAAAATTCACAGAACGGTTCAGGGCCGATTAGTGGTGTCATCGCCCCGCGTTTAGCCAGGGAGTCTGCCACCTCGTTTCCTATATGGCCTTCATGCCCTGGCACC
>VNJO01013362.1:0-53304 GCA_008042535.1 Drosophila tani
CTTTATTAAGTGCTTACAAGCAGTACTTCGGCATTTTACCACACAACATAAAAAAACCATGGACTCCAAAGTCAGCGTGCCGCACATGTTCAACTCAACTACTCTTATTCAAAAGTGGAAAACCTATATATCTAAAGTTTGGAAGGCCGGTTCTTTGGAGAGATCCGGTTGATCATGCAACTGATTGCTACTTTTGCTTGACGAGTGTTCAGGGTGGAAAGTATCCCAAAGTGGTCTACCCCGACGTAGAATCAGTTACAAAAGCTGAACCGAATTCCATACATTTTCCAAAGCCCGCGCCACAAAAACAAAAATATGATGAAGATGCCATTGATGAAGATACGTTTGAGGGGACTCAATCAGAACATTCGGATTCGGAAAGTTCAAACATAAAGCCAATGACCCATATTTTGGTAATATCTTATAAAACAAAATAACAAAGCAGGCTATTTCCCTTGAAAAACAATTTTGTAGCACAACAGCAACATGATAATTTAATATAATTTGCCATAACTTCTAAAATTTTCTTTGGATTTGCATATATTTGATCTTAACTTTTTAAGGAGAAAGGTATCTTTAGTTCTGTTCACTCAAATTAATTAATATCTTTTTTTTATATTTTTAAAATGAAAATGAAATTTAGCTATAAAAAACATAGCCAAAAATATTGCATGTTTTTTTAGCTTTAAATGTTCATATCTTCATTAATAGAGCTCTGACCATTAAGAGCCGTATGTTGTCGGAAAGGTGTTTACATTGGCTTTTGGATTGTACTTATTTGAAATATGTTGGATTTACGGTTTTCAAGATTTTTAATGTAGAAGAAAAAATCTGGTTTTTCGCGAATATCTTCAAAACGGTTCTTTGGGAATTTTTTTTAATGAGTTCAACGTGTTTAGCGTCTCAAAATTAAGCGGAAAAAGTGGGTTTAAACGTTTATATATTTTGGCTGTAAACTAGTGTTATAAATGCATGATTTAGATAAACTCAGTAAACATTTTTATAATAAATGTTCTATACTTTTCGTTGATAGGAGCTCTGTAAGCTTAAAGGAAATATTACATATTTCCACACTTGCCAACAGCATGATCTAGCTTTGATCCAGAGTTGCCATCACTATTTTTGCTCAGTGTTCAAAGTGATTTCGTTTTATTTGCACAAGTACTTTTTCTCCGTTTTGCGTTGATTTTTTTACTGATGCTATGTGCTCTTTTTTTTTTTTTTTAGATATACTCGTACTCGCCGCATATAGTATGTGTATATTTTGCTGTGCGTTTTTACGACGCATTTCGCGCTAGACGAAATCGGTGGAAGCCGCCGATTTCAATGGGGGGCATAAATTTAAAGGTTCAACCGCAGCAGTATGTATGTATGTAAATCAATTTACGGTAAAGGATAAAGCGTCCATTGAACCCTGAGACAGAGACAGAGAGAGAGAGAGTGCGAGAGAGATGGCTGAGATTCGGTGTAATTAGTAAATTGCCCTCAGAGCTTAGCTAGAAAAATTCTAATTGCCAGCGGTAAAAAAAAGCTGTTGTTGTTTTTTCTCACTTTACCTTTTGTTTTAATTGCTGTTAGCTCGAGGTCAATGTTTGTGTGTTTTTTTTTTATTGTACAACTTCAATTGAAATTCATTTCCTCATGGCAGCAACACAAAAAAAAAGATAAAACAAAAAAAAATAAATATACATGCCTTTTTCGCATTTCATTTTCAAGCTTGAGCACAACAAAACAAGCAAAACTCAAGCTCAAACATGTTTGGCCAGTGTGTGTGGTGTGTGTTCGTGTAATTATAAACATTTTACAATTCGCCTTGACCTTAACACAATAAAATAAATTACAACTATGGCAATACATGAGTGCAGGCTTTGTAACATGTAGAACGAATGTAGAATCAACATGGGCGTGTAAAAATTGTAGACAAGTCAATCGAGTAACGTGTACCCAAGAACTAGTAACTAGTAACTTGAAAATAGAAACGAGTAACTAGAAGCCAATAAATTATAACTAGTAACTAGAAACCAATAAATTATAACTAGTAACTAGTAACTAGAAACCAATAAATTAGCAACTAGTAACTAGAAAGCAATATTTTAGTAACTAGTAACTAGAAACCAATAAATTAGTAACTAGTAACTAGAAACCAATAAATTAGTAACTAGAAGCCAATAAATTATAGCTAGTTACTGTAACTATCAACCATTATCTAAAGGTACATAATTAGTCAGCTAGTAACTAGTAATTCTAAATCATTTTTTATAAGTCCAAATTCCGGTTTCTGTAACAATAAAACCTATATTTTAATTATTCCCTTAAAAAACAATATTTTTTCAGTTTAATGTCGTTTTGCATACCATTTTTTTTTTTTATATCCTTTTTTTACTAAAGTGCGAGCTTGATATTTTTCTTGCAATGTACTTTTTGCCTTCGGCATGTGGGCGTGGCTTGTCGCTATTAACCCATTAATAAGTAAATGGCATGCAAGGCATTTCACAGTCGTTTTGGAGGCGAAATCAAAGGGGGAAATATGCGTTAAATCGGCAAAGTAAACAATCAATTATATTTGAATTTACAGGTGAACTTGGCTAGCGTGATTTTCTTATATTTCAATTTTTATTTAAGTTATGAACGTTTTAAAAACAGCATTTTTGAAATATTAACATTTTGATTTAGTTGCCAGATCAACAGAAAATAAGAAAATGTTAAGATGCAAGGCTGTTAAGTCAACAGCTGTTAGCACGGCAACAGCAAGTGCGAGTGCGCTGTGTATGTGTTTGTTGACAGTTAGAATTTATGCGACAGCGACTGCGCAGCGACTGCAGCTTGGCCATGACCAACAGAGTGAGATAGCACATGCGTGCTTGGCATTCGTAATTGCACACCTTTGCAATTACCCCTCTAACACAGACACACGAAGGGCTTGAAAAAAGACAAGAAATCTTACAGCAACAACAAGCTCACCCACGCTGACAAACAAACAAATACACACACACACCTAACAAAAAGCCTTGATCTTGATCGGAAACAACAACAACAACACAAAGTTACTATGCAATGGCAGCGCAGCTGTTGCTGTTGCAGTTGTTTTTGCTTTTGTCGTTGCCGTGTTATTTACTGCACTTGTTTTGATTTAAAGCCAAGACTGCTTTTAGTGGCTAACCTTGTCTTTGCCAGTTTTGTCTTTGGGGCACCTCGCACTTGCACTTGCAATTGGCAAAATGGCAATTAAACGATCGCAATTGTTTAATGGCCATTAAATCAAATACAAAACAAAAGCAACAACAACAAAAAAAGAAACGCCTTTGAATTTTCTACTTTAAATTACATTTCAACGCCCACACGCAAGAGGGCGCTTTCGGCATTACAAAGGCAAAGAAAACAGCAAGTGCAACAGGCAAAAATAGAACTTTGATTGATCTCACTTATGTATTTTTTGTTATTTAATATCACAAACATTCAAATAAGTTTATAATAATTATTCTAAATATAATAATTATTATAAACTTAATTCACGCAGTTGCTTCTTTCTCATGGCTTTTTTCATTGGTTTTGAGATCATTCGGCAACTCTATTTGCCTTTGAGAAACAGTTATTATTCGAAGTTCTAACACACGGACACACACTCATGCACCTGTACGCGATGCGCACTTTTTCGAAGTTCGGCGGTTCCTTTTTACAGTTAATCATCGAACGGCAAAGCGAACGGACGAATCAGTAAAATTATAAAATCATTTTTCTCTTCTCTCGAAAGTTCTCTTAGGTTTATTAGTTCTATTCGTGAAAGTGATTTTTGCATTCCCTTTTGATTTTCCTATTCCCTTTTGTGGGATATGTGAGTATTTGCACTTGATTAATTTCGATCTTTCCCTTTTTCTCTTCTTTCTTGCCGATTTGCAGAAAACTTTGCTGCCGAATTGTTGCAGCGCCTAAGCAACAACACCACCACCACCACCGAGAGTTTTGTTAATAATATTAACAATATTCGCAGTAATAGCCCGTCTGTAAAAGCCACCACCTCCGTTTTAGCCACAAAAGACTGCCCAGAAAGCGCCGCAAAAGCAACAGCAACAGCAGCAGCGATAGCAACAACAACAGCAACAGCAACGGCGAGTAGCAGCATACCAAAGCAGGCGCACAAAGAGGACGAGGAAGATAAGGCGGCGGCGGCAGAAGAAGAAGAAGAAGCAGCCGTAGCAACAGCAGCGAAGAAGCAGGGAGAAGAAGCAGAGCGAGAGAAGGCGGCGGTAGAAGAGGAAGAGGAAAAGGAGGAGGAAGACGAGGACGACGACGAGGTGGATGTGGGCGTGGAGGCGCCGCGTCCGCGTTTCTACAATTCCGGCGTGGTCTTAACCCAAGCCCAGCGCAAGGAGTACCCCAAAGAGCCCATTTCACCTGGTTTTTCCCACCTCCTCTCCCACCGCCGATCCTCGCCAGCTTCGCCCGCCGCTTCGCGCGCCGACTCCAACTGCTGCGCTTCCGACTCCGACTCGGACTCGGATGGCGGCTGCAAGCTAATCGTGGACGAGAAGCCCCCGCTGCCGGTGGACAAACCTCTATCCCTGCGCCTGCGCAGCACTCCGCCGCCGGCGGAGAAGCGACCCAGTCCGCCGCCACCCCGCGATCCGGCGCCCGCCGTCCGCTGTTCGGTTATCCAGCGTGCGCCGCAGGCCCAGCAGCAGCAGAGTCAGCCGCGCGGCTCCTTCCTCCTGCCGCCGCTCGATCAGCTCGGACCGGAGCAGCAGGAACCCATCGATTATCACGTGCCCAAGCGCCGCTCGCCCTCGTACGATTCGGACGAGGAGCTCAACGCCCGACGCCTGGAGCGGGCACGGCAAGTGCGCGAGGCACGTCGCCGAAGCACCATCTTGGCCGCTCGCGTCCTCCTAGCCCAATCGCAGCGCCTCAACCCCCGCCTGGTGCGCTCTCTGCCCGGCATCTTGGCCGCTGCAGCGGGACACGGTCGCAACAGCAGCAGCTCCACCAATCAGGGCTTCCAATCCTCCAGCTTTGGCAGCCAGAGTAGCTCAAGCTCGGGACAGGGCGGAGCCGGGGGCAATCAGGGCGCCGGCAGTGGCGCAGGATCGCCGGGAGCGGGCGGCGGCAGCGGCGGCGGCGGCTTTGGTGCCGGAGCCGGTGGCGGCGGTGGCATGGGCGGCGGTCGCGACGGACGCGGCAACTACGGACCCAACTCACCGCCCACGGGGGCACTGCCTCCGTTCTACGAGAGCCTGAAGGGCGGCCAACAGAGCACGGCCAGCAACAATACGGGCCAAAGTTCGAACGGCAATCATCATCATCATCATCCTTTCAACGGGAATCCGGCCAACTTTCTGTCCATACAGAACGCGGCAGCGGCGGCCTACATCATGTCGGCGGGCTCTGGAGGGGGAGCGGGATCCGGGGGAGGTGGTGGCTCAGCGGGAGCAGGTGGCTCCTCTAACGGAGGAGGAGGAGGTGGCTCCAACGGAGGAGGTGGTGGCAACAGCAATGGCTACATCAACTGCGCTGCTGGTGGTAATAACAACAACGATGGTAATAACCTTTTGAACTTCGCCAGTGTTTCTAACTATACCGACTCCAATTCCAAATTCCATAATCTCCATCATCATCATCATCACCATCATCTTCATCACAACAACAACAACAACAACAACTCGAATAACAACAACAATAACAATAATGGCATGCTGGGACATCCCTTTTACGGCGGCAATCCCTCAGCCTACGGCATCATCCTGAAGGACGAGCCAGACATTGAGTACGACGAGGCCAAGATCGACATAGGGACCTTTGCCCAGAACATCATCCAGGCCACGATGGGCAGCAGTGGGCAGTTCAATGCCAGCGCCTACGAGGACGCCATCATGTCGGACCTGGCCAGCTCGGGTCAGTGCCCGAATGGAGCGGTGGATCCTTTGCAATTCACGGCCACGCTGATGCTCAGCTCGCAGACGGATCACCTGCTGGAGCAGCTGTCCGATGCGGTGGATCTGAGCTCCTTTCTGCAGCGCAGCTGTGTGGACGACGAGGTGTCTACGAGTCCGCGTCAGGGTGACTTTGAGCTGGTATCCACGCCCTCGCTGACGCCGGACTCGGTCTCGGTGACGCCCGTAGAGCCGCAGAGCGGCAGTAATACGGCGCAACTGGATGCTCTGCATGAGAATCTGCTGACGCAGCTGACGCACAACCTGGCCAGGAACAGCGGGAATCAGCAGCAGCAGCAGCAATCGCTACAGCAACAGCAGCACGTGCAGCAACAGCAGCAGCAACAGCAACATGTGCAGCAGCAGCAGCAGCATGGCCTGCAGCAGCAGCAGCACAATGTGCAACAGCAACAGCCACCGCCCTCGTATCAGCATGCCACGCGCAACCTGATGATGCAGCAGCAGCCGCAGCATGGCGGCTACCAGCAGCAGGCCGGCATGATGTCGCAGCAGCAACAGCAGCAGCAGCAGCAGCTCCTGAGCCAGCAGCAGCATCAGCAGCATGCCGCCTACCAGCAACAGCACAATATGTACGCGCAGCAGCAGCAGCAGCAGCAACATCACCAGCAGCAGCAGCAGCAGCAGCAGCAGCAGCATCACTTCCACCACCAGCAACAGCAGCAGCACCACTCGCATCATCATGGGCACCATGACAACAGCAACATGTCTTTGCCCTCGCCCACGGCAGCAGCTGCTGCGGCTGCGGCGGCTGCTGCTGCAGCGGCACATCTGCAGCGACCCATGAGCAGCAGCAGCAGCAGCGGTGGCTCTGGGAATAGCAGCAATGGCAGCGCCAACAGTAGCAGCAACAACAGCAGTGGTGCCCCCTTGCTCGATGCCAATGCGGCGGCGGCGGCAGCAGCAGCCGCCCTGCTGGACACCAAGCCACTCATCCAAAGCGTAAGTAGTCCTCCAAAGCCACACTCAATCTCGCAGCAATCGCAGCAGCAGCAGCAACAGTTTCTGGAGCAGCACAAGCAAGTAACCGTGATGACCACCACCACGTACACAGAGGTCGTGGAGATGGTGTCCCTCGACTGTCTGATGGTCAAGCCGGAGCCACAGCAGCACGAGGAGTTTATCATCACAGAGGTGGCTGCCGAGGAGGAGTTGCCGGCAGAAGCATCTACCATGCCAGCTCCACCGCCACCGCCACCATTGCCACCACTCAAAAAAGAGAAGGCTGGCGGCGGCAAGAAGATGCGTGGCGGTGGCCGGGCCAAGGCGGTGGCCTATGGCTCCACCATGATCACCCTGATATCCACGTTGAAGCCCTCGCCGGAGGTGCCGGCCACCAAGACGGTGCATCGCACCACCTTGCGCTCTTTGGCCTCGGCGGCGGCGGCCACAGCAGCGGGTCTGTTGGCGCCCTCGCACACGGTCTCGGTGCTCAACAGTTGCAAGGTCTTGCAGCGGCGCGTAAGTGGAGAGTCCCCGGGTAATTGGAGAGTTTTTGGCAGGATTTTAGATGGAATACAGCTATTAACGTATTTCATAGAAGAATTTAGCCTTAAACTGTCCACTTGCCGGTGTCTCTAAGCCTTCCAAGGATCCAACGTTTGTCTCGTGATTGTCCACCTGTTGCTTGTGTGTTTTGTTTTGTCTCTCTGCCTGTACTCGTAGTCCTTGTTGATTGTTTGTTGTCCTGCTTATCTTTAACCCTTAATTAACTTTATATTTTATATTTTAATCCTTGACAGTTGGGCCTTCCCCCTGACCTTCAGCTGGAGTTTGTGAACGGCGGCCATGGCATCAAGAATCCGCTGGCCGTGGAGAATGCCCATGGTGGCCATCACCGTATACGCAACATTGATTGCATTGATGATCTCAGCAAGCATGGCCACCACTCCCAGCAGCAGCAGCAGCAGCAGCCGTCACATTCCCAGCTGGATCAGCAGCAATCTCTGCAACAGCAGCAATCTTTGCAACAGCAGCAATCTCTGCAGCAGCAGCAGCAATCCCTGCAGCAGCAGCATCATCACCATCATCAGCATCACAGCAACAGCAGCGCCAGCAGCAATGCCAGCAGTCATGGCTCCGCCGAGGCCCTGTGCTTGGGATCCTCGGGGTCCGGAGGGGCCGCTGATGACTCCAATGGTAACAACAAGTTCGTGTGCCGGGTGTGCATGAAGACCTTTTCGCTGCAGAGGCTACTCAATAGGCACATGAAGTGCCACTCGGACATTAAGAGGTATCTCTGCACTTTCTGTGGCAAGGGCTTCAACGACACCTTTGACCTCAAGCGGCACACGCGCACCCACACGGGGGTGAGGCCCTACAAGTGTAATCTCTGCGAGAAGAGCTTCACGCAGCGGTGCTCGCTGGAGTCGCACTGCCAGAAGGTGCACAGTGTGCAGCATCAGTATGCGTACAAGGAGCGCAGGGCTAAGGTAGGGAGTTATTAACTAGGGATAATTATACGTAAATTAATATATTAAATATTTATAATTAGATGTACGTGTGCGAGGAGTGCGGGCACACCACCTGCGAGCCGGAGGTCCACTACCTGCATCTGAAGAACAACCATCCCTTCTCGCCGGCGCTGCTCAAGTTCTACGACAAGCGTCACTTTAAGTTCACCAACTCGCAGTTTGCCAACAATCTGCTCGGCCAGCTGCCCATGCCCGTGCATAATTAATTAATTAATTAATATATATAATATATATATAATATATATATTAATTAATTAATTAATTAATTAATAGGAGGTATGTAAAGAAGGATGGATCTTGGATCAATGATGGAACCACAATATGTAACTTTGAAGTTTTTTGAAAACTAAAACTGCCGCAACGGAATCTTTGGAGATTAATGTATATTCTTTGCTTTTAGTTATTAATTTTTAATGATAAGCTATATAGTTAACGATATATACGTATATATATCAAGCATACCCTACTCACTCACTCACTCACTTACTTTGCTGTGCAAAAAGTCCCTTTAACCTCTTGAACCCTTAGTTTTGTAGCTAAATCTTGAACTTTTGTTTGATTTTCTTTTTGGAGTAAACACTTTCTTAGTCAAAAAGTTAGGTTTAGATATATATGAAGCCGCTTTGAGCGAATGAATTATAATTTAAGGAGCTTAAGGAGCTACCAAACCGAACAAGCATTTATTTTTTCCCTTAAAAATACTTAAAAAAGAACAAGGCAAGGAAGACCTTTTTGGAATATATATACTTTATATTACGCATAAATATTTATTATTACACACAAATCATTGTAAAGAGAGAGGCAACCACATTCAAATGAACTTTGAACCCTTAAGTTAAGCGATCAAAAAACAAACTGAAGTCAAAATCTTACTTAATACTAAATACTTAATACTAAATACTTAATACTAAAATACTATAATACTATAAACTTATCGAAAAAAGAAATAAAAAGCGGATGGTGAGCGAGAATATTATGTTTAACTTGAATATAAATTTATCTTATATAAATATATATAAATTTACATTAAGACCACCAATTGTACTGATCTATAAAATGAACAAAACTAAAAACTAAACAAAAACACCTACAATTAAGCCCTTGAACTAGAATTTAAGCTCGTGTAATTAAGCCTTAATTACCTTCTGGATTCGAATTTGAGTTTTTTGGAATCAGATTTATCATTTATTTCCAAACATTAATCGATAAAATAATCGATAAATCGATAAAAGTAAGCTGCATTCACAATTGTTCTGTTCTCTGTTTTAGGTTAAATTTTTTTTTTTTTTTTACTCTTTAATTTGTTGTAAGCAACAACGGGTTTTTTGTGCAATCGCTTGGTGTTGGTTAGGAGTAAGACGAGAGATAGGGAGAGAGGGAGAGAGCAGGAGATCGAGGAGATCGAGGATCATATATTTTAGGGAAGGGCTGTGCACTGCGGCGCCCCAGCCCAGCGCCGCTGTGCAGCCCCTCCTCTGGATGGGAATTCCCCTAAAGAACTTAGTTTTAACTAGACAACTTTTCACTCTCACACACACCACACACACACACACACATATATATATAAATATCAGATCAACACACACACACACACACACATTTATCTAGATTTAGTTAGCTTAGGCGAAAATTTCACTCACTTTGATTTGAAACAAAATCCCTCACTTCCATTTGAAAAATTATGACATTTTTTTTTTTAGTTTTCCAAAACCCATTTATGACGAATTTCTTACGCACAAAATTAAAGAGAAGAAGAAACCCACACTAAATAAATGCATAAATAAATCTAAATATATATTTAATATATAAAGAAATCTGAAGCGAATGCAAGTTTAATTTAGTTGTTAGCGAAACAGTTTTTTTTTAAACTATCCATTATGTATACTATATATATATATATGAGAAGCGAATTAATTAATAAACATTAAATATGACAAAATAAATTAACGAAGGGCGATTTTTATTATAAAGAAAAAATGTGGCTGGAAACTGCAAAGAAAATGGTATTATCTATAGCCTGGATGGGCACCAAAGGCGAAGATTGGAGCCTTACAAAAAATAAACACCCTAAAAAGGCCATTAGATAAAATTTGTGTTAAGAAAGCACAGTAAAATTTAAGGCTGTATGTGTATATTTTGTTTTATTAATCCCCAGCGCTCTGTGTTTGCTCCCCGACAAAGTGTAAGTTTTGTTTTATTGTTTGAGTGGGCACCAAATGTAAAAATCGGAGCCTGACAAAAAAAAACCCACCCTTAAAAGTCCTAAGACATAATATGGGAGTAGAAAGGAAGGGAAAAGGAAGCTGGTTGTGTATATTTTGTTTTTTTAATCCCTAGCACTCTATTTAAGTTACCCGACAAAGTGTAAGTTTTGTTTTATTGCCTGAATGGGCACCAAATGTCAAGATCGGAGCCTGACAAAAAAAAACCCACCCTTAAAAGTCCTAAGACAAAAAATGGGAGTAGAAAATAAGGGAATAGGAAGCTTGGGTTGTGTATATTTTGTTTTGTTAATCCCTAGCACTCTATTTTGGCTTCGCGATAAGGAATAAATTTTGTATTCATACCCCCAAGTACGAGGAAAAACCTTGATTATAAAGAAAAGCCTTTGATCATTTTGGTTTATTTTCAAATATTTTTTATTTTATTTATTTCGCTAGTTTCTTTATGTTTTTGTCCTTCATTTTTTTATGTTCAGTGTTCGTTTTTTTTAGGGGTTTCATTTGGTTTTTACAATTTTTTTGTTCGGATTTCGTTCCATTTTTTGTGTGGATCTTGTCGATTTTATTGTTAGGTTTTTTGTGTTTTTTTTTTTGTTGTTTCGTTTTTATTTTTTTACATTAATTACTGAAATACACACACAGACACGGAATTACAATAAAAACTAGATTGTTTTTGGTTTCATTTTCGGTTTAATGCGTTTCATTTTCATCGATTTTCTTCGGTTTTCATTTATGTTTTCCCATTTCTCCTTGCGCTCTTCCCTGTTATTATCATGAATTTGAATATATGTGTTTGTTTATTAATTTACTTCGAGTAGTTTTTGGTTGGCTTTGCTTTGACTACTTCGCTTTTTATTAGTTAAACTAAATTCATTAAAATTTCCACTATTAATTGAAAACGAAGGGGAAACGAAGGGGGAAAACAGATAGAAAGTAACGTTGACGTTGCTTGGAAAATATGGAAATATATATTTACTTTTTTTTTCCCTTTAATATGTTGAGCAAATTGCGCCAATTCTTCATATGTTTTTTTGTTTCGATTTTTTGTTTTTTGTGTAATTTCCGATTCTCTTTACATTTATATATTTGATGCCATACACGCATATAGATATTTTATACAGATAGTTGTATACTTTATCTGATATGAACCAACCACCCGCCGATCGTCGGGATTTAAAAAAAAATAATCTGAAAATAAAAGGCTTTTTGGATAATAAAACAAAATGTTACTCTGACAAAATATATATATTTTCATTTGTTGTTGGTGTGTTTCGTGTGTTAAATTATAAGGTAAAACTTCCATTAAATGTTCACTATTCAAATGAGAAATTAAAATGGTTAATTAAATTAAGGACTAAGATTAAATCGTTTAAACATATCGATTAAAATTTAAAATTTTTTTATGTACGACATTGTTTTTTTTTTCATGTTTTGTTTCTTGTTTTTTTTTTACACAAAACTAAGAGTAATAAAAAAATAGAGATATAATATATTCAAAATACATACAACGTGCGTACGCACGAGAGACAGACGGTGTGCCATGGCACCCGATAAAAAAATCAGAAATATATTTAGCAGAATCGAGAACGAAAGAATATTGAACGGACTCTGGCAACACGCGCTTTTCCCGCCTTTTCCTAGAATCTATTCAAAAATCTCCGCCGCTCTCTTCCGCTCGTTTACACACACATTGGTTTAGTAATTTGTTGTAATGATTTATGTATATATATATGGTTTGTTGTTATGGTTTTTTTTATGGTTTTTTTATTGTGGTTTCGCTTACATTCAATCTAAACACTAAAAACAGACACATTTCGTTTAATTTTTGCGCTTGCACTGCTTGCACTGCTCCTCACCTTCCTTCCTTCCTTCTTATATTTTTTATTTTTTATGTAAACGTTTAGTTTGGTTTTCATATGTGTTAAAAATGCTTCTAAAAATTGTTTACCATAATCTGTTTGTTTTTTTTTTCGTTTTTTTTTCTTTCTTTTGTTATTTCTGTTTTATTGTACACGCTACACACATAATTTCTGGTTTATATTTTACTTGTTTTTGCTTTTAGGTTGCATTTTCAAAAATTTGTTTTTCTCGATTTTCACATTCATTTAGCTTAGCTTTCTATAGTTTTTTTTTTTATTTCCATTTATTTTTACTGGGCGGGGAGGGGGGGTTGGGGGGGTAGGGGATTACATAATACTGAAAATACGACTAGACATTCATAGTGTATAAATACGATTTGTTTAATTTACTTTACCTTTTTCTGTTATAGATAATTTATTTAAATATATTTATTTGTTTTTATCTGTATTTATTTATTTATTTATTTATATATATATATATACTTTCGTGGGCTTTATGTTGTTGTTCAGATTGAAATTGTTCGGTTTCGGGTTTTTCTTCTTCATTTTTCCTCAATATTTCTCGAAAATGCTTTAAAAAGTCGTGTTTTGCGTAAAATTTCTTCATTTTTACTTCACTTTTTGTGTTTTTCCTTCCTCTTCTCTTTAGATCCTTTAACAAATTCGTAACTTAAAAAATTGGCTCTTCTGCTTACTTTGTGCATAACAAATTGATTTCCGTTTAAAAATAATTAGTTTCCCTTTACTTTTAGGCTTAGTTACAATTTTTAAATTTAATTTATTTGCTTTTCTCGTTTTATATGATTATGTGTTGTTTGTTTTCCTCATTTTTTCTTCCATTTTCCATTTTCCTTATTTGCTTTAATTAAATTTAGATTTGCAAAGGTTACACACAAGGGGAGACACATAGAAATTAGATTTTAATTTTAATTTGTTTTCTTTCACATTTTTAGGTACATTTATGTAAAAAAAAATATTAAAAAAAAAAGAAAACAAAACGAAAAAAGACTTAACTGAGCGTTAAATTCCATTTCAATGTGAAGAAGAATGTTGTGTGTGTTTTGTGTTTGTAATTGGACTTGATCTTAGCTTCACAATTCTTCACCTTCTTCTTTTTTGTTTAAATTTTGTGTTTGTGTTTGTGTGTGTGTATATATATGCCTATAAAGTTTACAATGTTTCTTTATTAAATTTACGTTTTTTTATTGCAGAAAATTTGGCGCCCAAGCCTTGTGACCGGCCTTGGTTTACACTTAAAAAAATATTTCACTTTCGCTTTCTTCTCGCGTCTCCTTCGCCATCCGCCATTGCGTTTCTTTCGATCTTATTAAAGTTACGTTGTTTTTTTTTGTTTTCTTAGTTTCTTTTCAATATATTACAAAAAAATTTGTTCTTGTTGTTGTTGTTGTTGTGTGCGCAGTCGTTGAGATTAAATTTCTAAAAATTTAGCTTGTTGTTGTTGTTGTTGGTTGTTGTTGTGGTGCAAAGTTGTTGGGTTTTTGTTGTTGTTAATCATCGGTTTGGTTTTTTCTCCATTTTTTGTTGTTTGGTATATAAAATAGTATTTGTTTTGGATTTGTTAAATCTTACAATATTCCCATTTTGCAAATGTACAAAAATTCACGTTTTTTAGTTTTAGTTTTTAGTCAAAAAAGTTCTTATAGGTTTTTTTTCGTCTCCTTTTGTAGCCTTAACTGAAAAGATTGTATATTTTTTGGTTTTTCTTCTTTCTCGGGGTTCGTACGTTTCCTTACTTTATAATGATTTCACTTGTTGATTTTTCTCAGTGTGTGTGGTGTGTGACCTTGAAATAGGGGGGAAGAGTGGGTGTGTGTGTGGGTGTGGGCCTCTTTTTTAATTTTCTTTGTTGTCTCTCGAGAGATTTCCCAAAGAAGGGGGCCTGGCATAGGGATGGGGGTTTCAGGGTTTCAGGGGCTGTTATCGGTAATCGCTGGTTATCGATTTCATCAACTGGAAATTTGTACATCGTTCGGAATCGAACCTTTTTACCTCGTGCGGAAGACAAATCCGTAAATGATTCTTTTTTTCTTATTTTCTTCTTGTAAATAAAAACATTTTCTCTTTTTTGCGCGTGTTTTTCCTTTGAGCTTTTCTATGTGTCTATGTGTGAGTGTGTGTGTGTTTATGATTAACGGCTCTTGTTATAGTTATTTCTTTTTTTTAGTAACAAACAAAATGGCAAGCAACAACAATTAATATATTTAATGTTTAAAAACTCTCTTTTCGAAGCAAAAAAGCAAAGAAAACTCACAAAAATAAAAAAAAATGGTTACGAAAAACAATAGAAACACTTCTTTAAATATTTTACTCTCTCGCTCTATATATGCTATACACGACGACAATATAAAAAAAATTGTTAATTCTTTCAGCTACGTTTTACAATTGTTGGCTAACTCGTGTGTTTGTTTCCTCTTTTCGTTATACACATAATAATTATATATTCTTTATATATATATATTTAATTAATTAATTTATATAGATTTATTACGATGCTGTTAACATTAAATGCTTTTGATAGAAGTTTTGTTTGTCATTGTTTGGATTTACTCCTCCTCCTCCTCCTCCTGCTCCTCCTAAAATTCTCCTCTTCTCGCTTCTCGCTTCTCGATCGATTCCCATACCAGATGGATAATATATCATTATGTTATATGTTTTGTTTGTTTTTAGATAGTTTTTAATCTTCGCAATCTTCGCCTTCGTCGCCTTCGTCGCCTCCTCTTCGCATTCGAAAAAGGTAACTCAATATATATATATATGAATACACAAAAGATTTGATGTAAATGCAAATTAAAAGTGGTTAAAAGTTAATGCTAAAGATCAAATAATTGTACAGCGGCTATATATATATCTATATATGTATATATATACTCGAATATTATATACATATATATATGCTATATACTCGTATGCTTATGCAGTTTCGTATGTTAGGGGTAAAGCTAAAGCTAAAGCATGCTCTCTTCCAGCTTAGAGTCTACACAGAAATCAGGCTTACACTTAGCTACAGATTATCTATATATATTTATATATATACCATAATTATAATGCAAATCATAATCATTGTGTTCGTGTTCGTGTTTTGTTTTGTTTTGTTGGGACTTAAGGCTTAGCAACTAATTAAGGAAACCACAAAAATTCATGTCCAGGGGGCTCGTTCATTCGTTCGTTCGAGCGACGAGGTGAGAGGTCCAAGTTCAGTGACAGTGACAGTAGGAGATTGCACATTGGAAACTGTTTAACGGTCGAGAGCTGTCATCATCGAGTATCCAAACCGACACAAAAAAAATACAACTACAAACTAAGTAGGGTTAAAAAAAATATATAAAGGTAAGGATGCTCGATTATTGAGGGAAAAAAATACTGCGCTTTAGGTAAGTGAAAACAAACGAGACACGTCGGGTCACAGTTAAGGTTAACGTTTGGGTAAGTGAAAACAAACGAGGTTCATCGGGTTAAGTTAACTGGGTTTCTCAAGTCCCGGTTAAGGTTAAGGTTAACCTTAAAGTTAAGGTCAACAGTTGGTTAAGTGAAAACAAACGGGGTTCATCGGGTTAGGTTAAGGTGAGTGAAAGCTAACTGGGTTTCTCAAGTCCCGGTTAAGATTAAGGTTAGGGTTAGCCAAAATTAAATCAAAAATTGAAGCATCTCCGGATTTGATCGTTTCGTTTTCACTTGTTTTTCTTTTTTTGGATTCGATTGCGGAGCCAATACTGAAGGACGCCCCAGAGAGATAGGGATATACACGTATATATATAGATCAGTGGTGCCCAAGGCCCTGATTAGGGAGTCAGTAGGGCACCACTAATCCAGATATAGATATAGCTGCAGATATACATATACATATATAGATGTAGGGTGGGCGAGATCTTTCCATATAGAGACAGCACATTTACGCGATATACGTGTTATATTAGTCCGTATAATATATATATCTATTAAAAGTATAATACAATTTTCTCAACGTTATCTTTGCCATTACAAACAGGAACTGAATTTAAAGCCGAAATCGAAATTGCAATCGATTAGAGTTCAAAGAGATCAAATATATGCAAACAAAACTATACACACAACTAAAATGCTAAGGTTCTCCACAGGTAGGTAGTGCTCGTTCGTTCGTTCGTTCTCGTTCTCGCTACCGTTCTCGTTATCGTTCTCGTACTCGTTACTCGTTACAATGTGCTGAGCGCCATACAGAAAGGTGTCCGGTGTCCGGATAAATGATATGTAATATATAATAATAATAATAATAATAAAAATAATAGGGCCTTAAATAGTTTAAACAATTCGTGTTTCACATCAAGAGTTATTTTTCTTTTTCTTTGAAAAGAAATTTTTGTGATTTAAAAAAAAAAAAGGGGGGGCGGGGGAGGGTCGAAAAGGGATCAGAGTGAGATAGACACAGAAAGAGAGTGAGTGAGAGTGAGACAAAGAGACCTCACGAGAGCAACAAAGACAGAGACAGACAGAGACAGAGAGAGAGAGAGAGAGAGAGAGAGAGAGAGAGAGAGAGACACACACACACACACAGTGAGTGAGAGCGAGCAACTACAACAAACAGGGTTTTTGGGGTGTACACTGCGAGAAAAGATTCAAACAGAAGCGAATGGGAAAAGTGAAAAAATTATATATATACTTTACACATTGATTTAGATTTAAGATCACGTTTATATATAAGATCAATCACGAGCGCAACAGAGATAGCAATACACATGGGTTTGTTTTTGGGGTATAAACTATATACATATATGTACATATAAGTCATATAATACATGTATATATATATATAAGTCATATAATACATATATATATATAGTTTGGGCTGAACATCTCCTTTTTTTTTTGCTTTGAATGGTTATTTCAAATTAATTTCAGGTTAATTAATTTATTTTTAGTTGGAAAAAGTGTAAAGTTGATAGCAAGACTTTGGAAATTACTTTAAAAATTAAATAAAATACGTTTCTTTAGCGAAATTCAGTTTGAAATAACCATTAAGCGAGGGGGAGGTGTGTGTGTGGTGAGAGAGGTGTGCGTGTGTGGTTACTGGGGGGATAGGGGCGTGGGTATGCGTGGGTTTAGGCTATGAATTTTGGGGCTAAATAATAACCATCCTTATGAGCTCCACATGGCCGCAGCTCCTCTAACTTCCGCTCCTCCTGCTGCTCCTGCTCCTGCTCCTGCTCCTGCTCCTGCTCCTCCTGCTCCTGCTCCTCCTCCTGATCCTCCTGCTCCTGCTCCTGCTCCTGCTCCTGCTCCTCTAACTTCCGCTCCTCCTGATGCTCCCGATCCTCCTCCCGATCCTCCTCCTCCTCCCTCCTAATTGTATATAAAATTGGCCGCATCGCATAGCGCATCGCTGTCATCATCAAACTTGCCGTTCATGGCATAGGAACTGCCGGTGCCGGTGCCATAGACCCATTCCTTCTTTATGAAATCCCCATCGGTGGTCGACGACGATGTCGTTGTGTGCAGTCCCCCAAGCGAACTATGATCCAGCCGAAAGTCATCATCGTCGTCCGGATACAGCTGCACGGGTATGCTGTCCGGCATCGAGTGCGGCTCAAAGAGATTCCCATACGGCGGCAGCGAGTGATTCAGATCCACATGATGGTCCACCAAATCGCTGTCAAAGTTCGAGATGCGAAATTTCGAACTGGGCGGCGACTGGGGGGAATGCGGGGCTGCCGAATCCTCAAACATTACCTCCTCCTTGATGAACATGTCGTTGGAGTTGTCGCCAGAGCCAGAGGAATATAGATTTGGCTCGACCTTGATGATGGCTGCTGTGGCCAGGGACGGTGATGATTTCTCATCGTCATCATCGTCATCAAAGTGATGATTGTGATGATGATTATGATGATTGTGATTGAGGAGATGATGCTGTTGCTGTTGCTGCTGCTGTTGCTGCTGTTGCTGCTGTTGCTGTTGCTGCTGTTGCTGTTGCTGCTGCTGCTGTTGCTGCTGTTGCTGCTGCTGCTGTTGCTGCTGTTGCTGTTGATGTTGCTGCTGCTGCTGTTGCTGTTGGTGATGATGAAGTGCCGCCTGCTGCTGCTGTTCTTCATCCTCGTCTTCGTCATCATCCATATCCGCCAGATGACGACGTCGGTGGTGGTTTCGGTGGTTATTGCGCTGCTGCGTCGCCCGCTGTTGCTGCTGCTGTTGCTGCTGTTGCTGCTGCTGTTGCTGCTGTTGCTGCTGCTGCTGTTGCTGCTGCTGTTGCTGTTGCTGGTGGTGATGGTGATGATGGTTCCTAGTGCTGCGTATGATTGTAGAGCCAGCCGCTGCCGAGGAGGCTATGGAGAGCGGCACACCAGTGGCCTTGGAGACGAGCACGGTTTGCGAGGAGCACGAGGTGGAGGACGATGAAGGCGACTGAGCGGGGGAAGTAACTGGGAAAGAGAAGCAATATATAATAAGAAAGAAAGGAAAAGAAAGGTGGGAAAGTCTCTCCCTAAGCGGCACTCACCTCCCGTCTGCTGCACCACGCTCGTGAGCGCCACTCCTGCTGGGCTGCTGCCATTGGCTGCCGAATGATGAATGATGGGCGTCTTTCGTATCAGCTGTGATGAGCCATTGTGGCTATTGTGGCTACTGCTGCTGCTGCTGCTGGAGGAGGAAGTCGAGATTGAGGTGGAGTGGTGGTTACCGCTGCCGTTGCTGGTGCCTGCACCGCCGCCGCTCTGGATGACCTGGGCATGGGCATGCAGCACGGGCGTTGAATCGGAGGTATGTTGCTGCTGCTGCTGCTGCTGCTGCTGCTGCTGCTGCTGCTGGTAGTTCTTGATGACAATCGTTCGGGTGGTGGGCGCCGCAACGAGATATTGCTGCTGGGCGGCTGGCGAGGATGAGGAGGAGGAGTGCGGCTGCGGCTGCGGCTGGTGGTGTAGCGAGGCATTCGAGGACTCATTGGATGAATCCTCGCCGGTGGTCAAGCGATTGGTGGTTGTTGCGTTCACAATGTGCGAGTGCGATTGCGAGGAGGAGTTGACCAACTCCTCGTCCCCGCTCAGCCCGGACTGATCCTCCAGCTCCATCTGGTGATGATGATGCTGCAGCTGGTTGCTGGTGCCCGGGCGCTCCAACTCCTGTGGTGGTTCCAGCTTAACGATTGTCGTCGTGGGGGCCGCCGTGGCCGCCGCCGAAACCGCCGCCGCTGCTGCTGCCGCTGCACTGCTCCCGCTCGAGTTGCTGCTGGAGCTGCTGCTATTGCTCGAATTGCTGCTGTTTGAGGCCGCCTTCGAGGAGGCTGCCACCGTCGTCGTCGTCGCCGCTGTTCCTCCTGGCTGATCCCGCAAATGGACCTGCATGTGCGTCTGCAGCGATGATTGTGTGTGGAGCTTCTTCTTGCAGATCTTGCACTCGAAGGGGAAGTCGCCCGTGTGCGTCCTCGCATGGATCTTGAGGTTGTAGCGCTGCCCAAAGCCCTTGCCGCAGACATCGCACCTGAAAGGCAGAGAAAACAATTAAGAAAATTAAGAAAATAATTAAGAAAATTAAGAAAATAATTAAGAAAATTAAGAAAATAATTAAGAAAATTAAGAAAATAATTAAGAAAATTAAGAAAATAATTAAGAAAATTAAGAAAATAATTAAGAAAATTAAGGAAATTAATTAAGAAAATTAAGGAAATTAATTAAGAAAATTAAGAAAATAATTAAGAAAATTAAGAAAATAATTAAAAAAAATTAAGAAAATAATTAAGAAAATTAAGAAAATTAAGAAAATAATTAAGAAAATTAAGAAAATAATTAAGAAAATTAAGAAAATTAAGAAAATAATTAAGAAAATTAAGAAAATAATTAAGAAAATTAAGAAAATAATTAAGAAAATTAAGAAAATAATTAAGAAAATTAAGAAAATAATTAAGAAAATTAAGAAAATCCTTTCCAGAAACCCCCTTAACACTTACTTGTGCAGCTTCACCCCCGAGTGGAGCTTCGAATGGCCGCGCAGCGAGGCCAAAGCACTGAATACCTTGCCGCATATCTCGCACGTGAGATTCACGTTCTCGTTGTGGATCTTCTTGTGCACCTTGAAGTACTCAAAGCTCATAAACTCCTTGTGGCACACCTCGCACTTGTACTTGTGCCGCTCCGACTGCTGCCCCGTGTGCACTCGCATATGCTTGATGAAGTTCGGACGAAAGCGGACCACACGCCCGCAGATCTGACACTCGTAGGGCTTGCAGCGGAGGCAGTGCTTCTCGTAGTTCTTCAGCGACTTGAGCACCATGTTGCAGATGGCGCACTTCATGTTGTTCGCATGTCCACTGCGATGGATGTCGAAGAGCTCCTTCGAGTCGAACTTTTCCACGCACTCCACGCACTGGTAGCTGGTGGCGGTCGTGGCGTTCGTGGGGTTTGTGGTGGCTGCGTTGGTGGTGCTGCTGGCGGCGACGACGGTGGTGCTGCTGCTGCTGGTGGAGCTGCTATTGGAAGAGCTGGATGAGGGGGCGGCGGCGGCTGCTGGAGGTTTCACTGCTCCTGGATGGGATTGTTGTTGTACTTGCTGCTGCTGCTGTTGAGCTTGTTGCTGCTGCTGCTGCTGCTGCTGCTGCTGCGCCTGCTGCTGCTGAGCTTGCTGCGCCTGCTGCTGTTGCTGAGCCTGCTGCTGCTGCTGCTGCGCCTGCTGCTGCTGCTGCGCTTGCTGAGCTTGCTGCTGCTGCTGCTGCGCCAAGGCCATGGCCAGTTGCTGATCCCCTGGCTGCTGCGACTGTGGCTGCTGTTGGACCGGCGCCTGTGCCTGCAGTATCAGCTGGGCGGCCGGCATCGCCTGCTGCACCACATTCAGCACCGTCATGGGACTCCGACTAATCACCGCCGTGGCCGGCATGCGAACGTATGTGGTTCCGCCCACAGCATTGCTAATGTACACAGGTCGCCGCTGCAGCTGGACGAGGGCCGCTTCGGTGACGGGCACAGCCAGTCGGTGGGTGGTGGTGGTGGTGGTGCTCACTATGCTCCCAGCCGGCAATTGTACCAACTGTTGGCCGGCACCTGCTGCTCCCGCACTGCCATACTCCAGCTGATCCTCATCCTCGTCCTCCTCCTCATCGTCGTCGTCGGGCATCTCCTCGTCATCCTCCAGCTCGAGCTTGACGCGAGTCGAGCAGAGATCGGGCTCCTCGTCGGCCTCTGCGGCCTGGGCCTCCTCCTCAATGTCCTGGAGGTTCTCATCGTTTAGCTCCGGGTCCTCCTCCTCCTCCTCCTCCTCTTTGATGTCGCTGGCGGCCAGGACGGCGGTGGTGCTGCAAGCCGAGTTGCTGCTGTTGCCACTGCTGCTGGTCGACTGGATGATGATGCGGCGACCGTTGAGGATATGGTGTTGCTGCTGCTGCTGCTGGAGGAGCAGCTGGCTGTCCAGGTGATTGCTGTTGCTGCTGCTGCTGCTGCTATTGTTGCTGCTGCTGTTGTTGTTGGTATTGAAGGAAGCGCTGTTGTTTGTTGTGGTCACAGTGGCTGCTGCTGCTGCTGCTGCCGCGGAAGCTGCTGCGACTGTCGGTGGGTGGTTGTTGCTGCTGCTGCTGCTGCTGCTGCTGCTCTCGAGCTTGAGATGATGATGCGGATGCGGATTGTGATGATGGTGATGGGGATGCGAGTGCGAGTGCGAGTGCGAGTGCGACTGATGGTGCGAATGCGAATGCGAGTGCGAATGCTGGTGCGGATCGTCGTCCTGCTCCATGGGAGCATCTTGCAGTATAAATTCGATCTGTTGCGATAGGGCGCTATCGTTAATGGCAATCAGTCCGTCCATATCCTTAACGCCGGCAGCAGCGCCAACGGCGGCAGCGTTCGGAAATAACGAGGGCAGCGCCGCCGACGTCGCGCTGCCGACGCCGTCGACGTTTTGCGCGCTGCTGGCCATGGCAGCGATATAATATTTATTATATTATATATATTCTATATATGTTATCCTTGTACAGTTGGGATCTGTGAGTTACAAAAGAGAGAGAAGAAAGAAAGGTGTCTGCGTTAGGTTTTGTTTTAAAATCCATTTTTAAGTACGCCCCAAAGCAGGCAATGCATTTTTCAAGAGTCCCAACATTTTGTGGCATACTTTTGGGCACTTATTCTATTTGATTTCAAATCTCTAGCTATTTTAAATTTAATAATTTTAATTCAGGGTTGTTTTTAGAGCTAAGAGATCAATAACTTGCATTATTTATAAGTTTAAAGGAACAAAAACCTTTAAAATCCTTCGTTAAATCAAACTTTAATCTTCTTTATTCTGATTTTATTAATCTTTAATAATCTGATCTTAATCTTTAACATTATAATTAAAAATCGAATATTTTTAGCTTATAAACTGAAGACACTCACCTTTCTTTTAGGTTCTGAGGCTGCAACTGCAGCAATGGTTAATTTTATGGTATTTTCTATCTGAAATTTTGATTACAAATTAAATTTAATTTCCAATTTTGTAAGCATAGCTTAACTTACATTTTTTTCAGCTACTGAGGAGCTGCGGCAGAGCTTTATTAATTGGTATTGCACGGATTTATCTGAAATAATTTAAGAAAATAAGAAAGGAATTTTGTAGACAGGGGTTTTATTGGGATATTGTTCTTATTGGCTTTGTTCCCCTTACTTTACTTTTAGTTATAAGAAAGATTTAATCTTTATTCTTTATTCTTTAATCAAAAGTTAACAAAAATGAACTGTTAACATTAAAAATATAATAATCATAATAATCTTACTAATCTTACTAATCAACAACCCTTTTAATGCATAAACTTATAAAAAAATTATTTATTCTAGTTTCCTTCCATGTTTTCAATTAAAGATCATTAAATTATTAACATTTAACATTTTTTAATTTGGTTTAAAGGTTTCAAAAATGATTTTTAAAAAATTTATAATATTAACAAGCAATTTATAATATTAATATTAAGGTTGAATTTGATTTAATTAAATAAAGAAATAAATACATTTTATACATTAAATTATAAACATTTAATATTTTTAATTTGGTTTAAAGGTTTTAAAAATTATTTTAAAGGCAAATCTTAGCAAGCAATTTATTATATTAATATTTAGGTTGAATTTGATTTCATTAAATAAATAAATAAATAAATTGTATAAATTTTATTACAAAAAGTCTAGTGTTAATAATGTTTTTTTATTATTTCAAAGTTTACTATTATATTTTTTTTAATTACCTTTTTTTACGCTGCTTCTTCATTGATTCAAGAATTTTAGTTTTATTTTTTGCGGCTTTGATTGCTTTCTTGATTTTTGTTTTAGCTGCTCTTTCCGTTTAACAATTTTACCGGCTGCTTCTGCTTCTTCTTCTTGCTCTTTTGCTTCCTCCTTTACTTAGTTATATTTTGTTGTTTGTGTTTGTGCCGCTGTTCTGTTTTAGTATTTAATTGCTCGCTTTTATGTTGCTTCTTCTTGCTGCTTCCTCGCTCTCTTTTCTCCGGCTTTTTCCCTTTCTTTTCGTATTATTATTTATTTGAATTAAAAACTTCTTTTTGCCTCTTCTTCTTCTCCTTGAACTTTGTAGCACTCAACAAACACACGCACGTTGTTTCTTTCGATTTTGTTTTGTTTTTCTCTCCCTGGTTTTGCCTTTTGCTTTGCGTTCACATTTGGTTTTTTTGGCTGAACAAAAATTTTCCATTTCCTTGTCATGCGGTTTTTTGCGCTTTCCATGCGGCGACGCTGACGTCGCTGGACGACGACGCTGCCGCTGCTGCTGCTGCTGCTGCTGTGGTTGTTGTTGTTTGCGTTTGTGCTGCTGCTGCTGCTGCTTCTTCTCCTGCTTCAGTTGTTGTTGCTGTTGTTATTATTATTAATTCCTTACTTGATTTCCACATTTTTTGTTGTTTTTGTGTTGAAAGGAAATTTTGTTTGTTTCACACACACACTACACTCACTCGCGCAGGCACACACACATGCTCACACACAGGCACACGACGAACTAATACATGTGCAGGCGCTGCTGCTGACTTCTCCGTTTTCTTCTCGCTTCTCGCTTTTTGTTATTATTATTTATTGATTCGCTCTCAATTGTCCTCCGTCTCTCTTTCCGTCGCTTTGTTGCTTAATTCGTCTATATATATATATATATTTAATTGTATATATTTTGTGCAATTGGTTCTAACTGTAAGATAAATACACACGTTTTTTGTTATTAACAAATTTTAAATGCGTTTTACGAAATCACACACACACACACGAGCACATTCAGGAGCTCTCGCACACACACACACTCGCACGAACTAGTTGGAAATAAAAACAAAAAATTAATTTTAGCTTTTCCCCCCACACACACACACTCACACAAGTTTTTCACTTTTGCTCCATTTTTCTTTCGTTTTTTCGGGGGGAGGCGCGCGTTTGCCGTCTCCGTCTCCTCGTCGCGCTCTCTCTCTCGCTCGCACTTTGCTCACATTTTTGACCTTTTTGGTGTGCGTTTATAATAGTTTTCCTTTTTGCTCGCTCGTTGCGATGAGTTTTAAGGTTTTTTATTTGCTGATGCTGCGGCTGCTGCTGCCTCTGCCCGGTTTACTTATTTACAATTATCGGAATAATTTTGATGCTAAATTTATTTTATTCCTTTTCCCTTTTTTTTTGCGACGCAGCAACAACAACGAACGACGCGACAATTAGCGGCGACTGCGCTGCTTCTTCTTCCTCTCCTTCACTGCTTCTGCTGCTGCTTCTTCTTCTTCTTCGGCTTCTGCTTGTTCTTCCTCTGCCGATTTTGCTCCCCCGCGAGTAATTTTTTTTCGGCTTTGCTTTGCTTTGCGCAAAAGAGACAGAGAGGGTGGGAGAGAGAGAGAGAGAGAGGTAGCGCGCTTTCCCTCGCGTTTTTCCACACTTTTGTTGTTGCCGTTTTTCACACTCACACTCTCACTCCGCGAAGCTCTTTTTTGCGCTGTTCTTTCTTCTGTTCAATAATAACAAAAAAAATTCTACGAACATGTGTGTGTGTGTGAATTTTTGTCTCCCTGGGTCTGGCTTTGTGTGCGCGCACAGCGTTGCATGCGACGGCCAGTGTTGGTAAACGTACGCGAGAGCGCGCAATTTTCAAAAGTTAATTGGATTTGTTGTGCGAGAAATATAAAAATTGCTCCTTTTCTTTGAGTTCTTGTCCTACTCCCTTTTTTGTTTTCCTTTGCCATTGCCTTTCTGCCCTAGCTCACACACACAGTCTCACCATTTGATTCACACACACAGCAGCGGCAGGCACAAAACAAAAAATAAAAATGAATAAACAACAGCGGTCAACCAAATAGTGCCAAAAATGTTTGCAAAATTAATAAGTTATTTAAACATAATATATGTAGATTTAAGCAATTGACAAAGTTTTATATCAAATAAGAGCATACAAAATTCATAAAAATATATCTTTCAGAATTATTATATATACGGTTTTTCTCTCAGATTGCCAGACATGTTTATGTTCATTTAAAATATATATAGAGCAAATATGACAATATGCATATTATATTATTAAAATGAAATATATGAAAATAAAGATATTTTTCATTAATAATATTTTTCACCAGGTCGACACTATTTTTGTGACCGCCACTGTATTTAAAGGACTGCCAGAACTTGGAGCCCAAAAAAACGAATTGGGGCGGGGGCAGAGGGAGATGAAAAGAGCTGACCTAACAAGCGGCAGCGGAAATAGGCACAAAAGAAACACACAGAAAGGCAAGCGGCCAGCGGCAGCGAGAGTGAGATGGGGCAAGAGCGAGCGACAGAGACAGGGCGAGCCTCAGTGGTTGAGAGCGTCGTCATGCGATGGAGCTAGAGCTGTGAGGGGAAAAGAGAGGGGTGCAGGTGGGTTGAAAGGAGAAGGAGGTGAAGGTGGGGGAGAAGCCGTTTTATTTCGACAGTTTTTGAATTGCTCTCTCGCTCGCTCGTGCTCGTTCTCCCTTTTTTCGTGTGCGCTGCTCCTCCTGGAAGAGGCAAAACGGAGAAGGAAAAGGCAAGGAAGAGGAAGAGCACATCATCACCTTGGAAGAAGAAAATTTTCAGTTGGGCAAAAATATTTTCGGGGGGTGGGGCGGAGTCGGGCGACGGGTGGCGGTTGTGGGCGGTGTTTTGTGGGTGGTTTATTGCTCAGTGATTTTCGCCGGGGGGTTTTTGGGGGTTGAAAACACACACGCACAAGCAGGCACGCACACACTTCAAAAAAAGGGATAACAAAACAAGGGTTGGGATGCCGCCGATCCGAATAATGTTTTTAGCGAATATCCGCAGTTCAGAAATCACATCACAGAACAAAACGAAGAAAAAAATAAAATAAAATCCACACACAAAGGCAGCTGGAAACTGGTCGCTCTTTCTCGCTCTCTCCCTCTATATCTCTCTCTTGTTTCATCTCACCCACACACACCGACACGCGAGAAGTGGAGCCTTACAAAAAAAAAGGGGGAACCTGGAACTGGTTCAAAATTGTTCTTACACTTATATGTAATTCCCCTCGTAAAAACATTGAACAAAAAATCGTAAATTGTTTATATTTTTGGCTGGCGCCGCTCTTCTGGCTTTTTGCTTTGCTTTGCTCTTTCTTTCACTTTATTCGCACTTCACGCGCACTCACACACTCTCAATCACACGCAAGCACTCGTACAAACACACACACACCTCGGCAGTTTTTAATGGATTTTACTCACTTAACATCACATTTTCGTTTGTTGTTGTTTCAATTATTTGTGTGTGTGTGCAATGCAAATGATTTATCACTGATTTGATGGATATTTTTTGTTTTTTCTATAATGATGGATTGCTTTTAATCGCCCGCAACAAAGTTGCGAATGTTTTCTTTGATTATTTATTGCCGGACCAGTGTGGCCAGACGCACGTCGCCGTCACAAAACCTGAAATGCCAGCGGGCCAGGAAGTCATCGCTTCATCGGTCTGATGGCCACATTGTGCCGGGCTTGAAGATTATTTTGGACACGCATTGTGGCCACACTGGTAGTTTTAAATTCGAAGCGATTTCAAACTAGCTTTGGAAATATCTTAACAATTTTATTACTCAAATACACAAGCTGCTAAACGTTGTCGGTATTACTAGATTTACAGTAGATTATAATAAATAGATGGAAAATAAACTCTAATAGTTTTTTATTTCTTCATAATTGGTGGGAGTATTAATTAATGGCTTAACAGTTTGAACAGAAGTACGTTGACATCTGTTGGGTTTACAAAATTCGGCATCCAATTAGCAACGAGTCGAGCAATTGGTCTGTATCGCTCTTCTGGCCACACCGAAGGGTTTGTTTTTTTGACTAGACGGCCACACTGCATATTCGAAAAGAGGCGGAATGTCAACACAAGCTGACGTTTTTGGAATGCTTCTATTTTGAAGAAATATTACAGCGCTACAAGTAAAATAACTCATTCTTATTGACCGAACTAATTCGAATACTTAACTTAAATAATATTTTTTGTCAATATGCAAGGCTTTTAATAACTAAATCTCTTCATAATATTTAGTTTTTTGCTATCAGAGGTGCCTCAAAAATGGTTGTGCCTTAAAGCAACAAAATATTAAGTATTTTTGTACTTTACATTCCATACTTGCTTTTTTAATGTTAAAAAGCTTATAAAATATCTTAGTGAGCAATTTTTATATAATTAAGATTCACAAACAAAATTGCTAAAGATTATTCGCCATCCTTTCACCATTTCGAACAGTCTTTGTATTTGAAATAACTGGCATACACGCGCCCTAGCAAGGACCTCGAAAAATTTCCCTTTCGAACAGCTGTTTGCGAGAAAGCGAGAGAAAGCCAGGAGCCAGAGAGAGTAGTGTACTCTCTCCAGTAAATTGAATCCACAATTCTCTGGTATTGCTCTTTCTCTGCCGCCGCCAGCAGCAAATCGTTTGTTGAATTCCAAATTACACAAAAACTTAAAAAACGCGAGATTTCATGTAAATCGCGAGTTTTCTTGTGACAAGATTTAACTGGCCCTCGAAGTTGTTAAATTTCTGAAACTGAGTGTACTTTAATATTTAAAATAATAAATATTAACTAATTTACAATTTATCTTTATGTAAAATGCAACGAATAAGCCGTTTCAAATTTACTTATTTTACTTTTCTTCTGGAGTTCTTCGAATTTAACCTGCTCCACGGCAGCGTTGCCACTGTGTCGCCATAAATGCACCAACTGATTTAACCAGCAATGCTAACAACTGAGAGAGAGAGAGCGCGAAACGGAGAGCCACCCACCAACAAAGAGCGTAAAATTCTGAGAGAGCGAAGGCAACGACGGCGGCGGCGACGGCATAAGAGAGCAAAACCTATAAATACGAGCCACAAACGTTTTTTTTCCCCAAAACGCGACGGTCGAAGAGAGGAATATTCTGTAAAATTCAAAAACATTTTCAACGGCGACGGTGAAAAGCCGCGGAAAACGGAAAAGTCGTCGCTGGAAACATCGCCTTTCGCCGTTTTTGCCTTTGTCCTACTACTACTACTACCGTTTTGTACCGTTTTTGAGCGCGGTCGCAACGACAACAACAGCAACAAAAAGCAGAAGAAGCTGATCACACAAAAACGTAAATTACAAAAAAAAATATTGATAACAACAAAAGATAAATAAAGGATTCGAAAGCGTAACCGGAACGTTAACGTAAAATGGTTGTATTTTGTTGTTACGTGAACGTTGCCTACTAATTTATGAATCAAAAAATTCTGATCCCCAAAACCGCTTTACGCCGCGTTCTCTCTTGGTTTTTTTTTATTTAAATTTTTTTCCTGTGTACAATAATAACAACTTCAAAACCACAATAACAACAACAACAACAACAGCGGCAGCAGTGACCAGAGTTAAATAGTTTAATTAACCAAAACAACAACAACAAAGAGAAGCGTGCTAACAACGAAAAAAAGAGAAAAAAATCAACGTAAATATAAATTAATATCCGCTCTCTTTTACGTTACGTTACGTTTGTTTTGTTGTCTTTTATTTCGAGTTTCTACATATTCTAGCTCCTTTTTTTTATTTGTGAGTTTCGGTTTTAGACAAGTGTTTAGTTGGGCCAATTAGCATTTCGGTGTCGGCTGTGTTTGCTTATTGGAAACAAAGCGGTGCAAAATAATACGATAAAAAAAAATAACGTAGCAAGAGCAAGAAGCAGAAAAAGCCGCAACGCTGACGTTGCGAGTGAGAGAGCGCAAGCGAGCGCGAGAGAGAGCCGCTTGTGCTTGTGCGTTTGTGTGTGTGGTAGTAGAACCTAATAAGTTAACAAACTGACGACGTGTGTCCGCTATTTTTTCTTCTTGTTTTTTTGGGGTAAGGAAGCGGCCATAAAGAGAGCGAGAACATTAGAGAGAGAGAGCCGACTTCCATTGATTTTTCCCACTGCCAAAGGTGAGCCAGAGAGGGAGAGAGAGAGAGAGTGTGTGTGTTTGGGCAAGAGAGCGCCACAGAATTGGCAGAGAGAGGAGACGGGGGGGGAAAAAACTTGTCTCGTCGTGACTGCAATTCATAATTAGATGGCCGACTGCTGCAATTGCAACAACAAATACGAAATGAAATACAAGAACAACAGGCCAAAACGAGTTACCACCTTCCTCCCAACAATATCCCCCGTGCCTCTTTACCGTAACAACCACCGAATTCTGTCCCCACTCTGTCTCTCTCTTTTGTCCTTCTCTCTAGCTCTCCAGCAGCAAAAGAAAAAAAAAGTTGAGTAAAAAAAGTAAAGCCAAGAAATAAAGGCAATGCCAGCAGCAGCAACAACAACAACAACAACAATGCGAGAACGTGGGCCAAAATACTGTGACTATTCTCTGTTGTTGGCCAAGACGAAAGCCTAAGCTCCCTACTCACGTGGCTAAAAAGAAAATTATAAAATTGATTATCGGTTTTAGGGTTTATAATATTTACCCCAATTCCAGCTTCAAAAACTAATGATTTTCTATGATTTGTGAATAATTTAAATATTATATTATTAAAGAGGTTCTATAAAAATCGAAAATAATTGAAAAATTTTAATATCGAAAGATTTTAATCAATAATTATCGACTTATCGGATTAATACTACACATGTTTCGTTAAATGTAATAATTTTTGATTAGTTTTACCCTTAATACCATTATATTATTGAAGAGGTTCTATAAAAATCGAAAATAATTGAAAAATTTTAATATCGAAAGATTTTAATCGATAATTATCGACTTATCGGATTCATACCACATATTTTTCGTTAATTGTAATAGTTTTTGATTAGTTTTACTTTTAAAAAATCGAAAATAATTAAAAAAATTATATATCGAAAGACTTTAATCGATAATTATCGACTTATCGGATTTATACTACATATTTTCGTTATTAATTGTAATATTTATTGATTATTTAAACCCTAAATACCATTATTTACTTTAAAAAACGATCGTAAATATTTTTAATTAGAGGGTTGCCAGCTAGAAAAAAAAACAAGGGTCGAGGTGGCAACAACAGATCTTTCCTTTGATCGAACGCGTGACTTTTATTTCCAACTGGCATTGCATCTTTATTTCGTAACGAAATTACCAACTGAGTGTAGAACTCGCTCTCTCTCACTCAACCTCTCTCCCTCTCTCTTTCTCTCTCCCCGCCTGTCTGGCAACAACACAGACAGCAACAAAAAGTGGTAGCAGCGGCTCAGAGCCAAAAGCAAAGGCAGCGCAAAGGCGAAAGGCAACTCTGAACGCAATGAGACTCGCCGCTCTTCGAATTGGAATTTCTGTTGACGTGCAATTAGCAAAGTGGCTCGAAAATCCGTGTAGGCAAAATCCAAATTGGAATTGGAACAAAATTAAAAGATAAGAAGAGAATCACCTGGCCTAGGTAAACCCAAAAATGAAAAAAACCAAAGAGAGTAACATTAATTGGAAAATGAAGCAAGCTCTGCCTCTGTCGACGTCAGCGTGGCGGAATTTTTTATTTATTTTTTTGCCACGCCGGTTTTACTTGTATCTTTAGTTGATGTTGTTTTTAATCGCATTTTTTCGTGTTTTGTACTGTTATTATTATAAAAAAATGTAGTATTGGAAAAAAACGAGCCTGCAATTGTAAAAGAATGTCAAACTGCATTTTTGTAAGCCCTTTACCTTACATTCTTCCCTGTTCGCAGGAATTACACAAGTTTTGATTTATTTTCTTGGATTAAAACGAAAATTATTAATAATACTTGCGACTAAATATTGTTTTTATTTTTGTAGCTAGTTAGAGGCCCATAATTGATTCTTGGGGTAAACTGTCAACTAAAAAATAGTACAAAATTTGATTTAAAGCACACTTTAAAAACTTTTAAAATAAAAGTTCTAAAACTAACGTAGATATAAAAAAAAAACTATTAAAAAAAATAATTTTTAACCATCCCATGTTACAACCGCGGTTGGCGTCTCGACTTACCATCTGAGGCGAGTGCGAGCAAGATAGAAGTTTGCAACTTATCGCTAATAACTTCCATATTTATCATTCGATTGTAATCAAATTTAGATAAATAGCTAAATAGATTTATAAAGTAAAAAAACGTTATAGTCACAATCAAAAAAACTCAACTTAATGTCTAAAAACCAACTGCAGACTACGATTAGGGCTTGGTACATCTGTTTTAGCTAATTCCTTCATCAGTATAAGTTATAATTTTATTTCAGAAAAACAGACAATCCTAAAAAACAAATAAACTAGATATTATGACTCAGAATTTTCCACTCTGCGAAATTAGATTGCAAATAATATGTATGACTGTGTCCGATTAAATGTAACATGTTGTAGCTTTGGACGTAGAAACCGTGAAAGAGTTCCTTAAACGCAGCTGGGTTTCTTTTACAAGCAACATATATTTCCATCATTGGCTGAATCAGAAGCAGCACACCTTCTTCAGGTGTGTCAGCAGTCTATATGGGTATATGTATGTGTGTATACTAGCCGCATTCAGTGGTGTTTTGTTTGCTCAGTGTTTAGAGCTGCCCCGTCAGTTTTCCCATGGTTTTTCCATTCCAGTGCCAACTCTCTGGGGTTAATGCCCCCCCGCCACCGGCCAGGTCTTATCGCCGGTGCGTGACGAGCCGAGAAAACTATAGTTGATATATTGCATTATGTCTGAATAACATAGCTGCTGGCCAAGAGCTAATGGAATTGGTCAACAAACGGCGGTGATCTGTGCCTAGATCGGGCCACTTAATGCAAGTCAGTTCGGCTCAGATGATGCATACTAAAATAAACAAGGGCAAAAAAATAAATATACAAAAAAAAAAAACAGTAACAAATAAAGCGAAAATTATAAATGCACATAAATTCCCCCGACAATTTTCCACTTTGCTCTGTGAGCAGCCAAGGAGCGAATGAATAATGGAACGAAAATTTGCTCCATAAAGCACGTGTATGCCGCACTCCCTACTGCTCTTTCCGTCGCTTCCCCAGTATCCACTCCCCATTTACCATCATCCCCCCGTGGAAAACCACTGCCCCCAAAAACCAATCCCCTGGCCCCGAACTTAACCCATGGCAGATCAAACGAATATTTAGAATTTTGCTTTGTAGCTGGATTATATGTAAAATACGAATCTAATTTAATTGTTTATGTATTCATTTTAATTTTGGAAAACCCCAAGTACGGTGCGTTTCATGAGCCTGTGCAGGTTTGTGGGAATTTGTGACGATAGGAATTTGTAAATTAAATTTTAGTGAGCCTTAATTTGAATCTTAATATCTTATTATTGCTTTTCTAATATTAATTAAAGGTAAAACTACATAAAGATGAATTCAATAAAAATGTAATTACTTATTATCGTTATAGAAATTATCAGTTCAGGTATTTTCAATATTTCAAATTTTTCTAATATTTTCATTGAGTGTAGCTTACAAGTATTATATTGTAAAAACTATCGAACAAATCTCTAAAGGTTATTTTTAAATTCTTATCGGTTTCAGCTAAAAATCTATCGAAAAAATTAAGTAAACTATCAGAATAAATATATTTATAAATTATATTTATTGAAGGTTCTAGCTAACTTCAATTTATAATTATATATCGTTGGATTTATATTAAAGGCAATACTTTTCTTGCGCAATTGAGTAAAAAAATAACCTTTCAAAGCTTATATTAATGCTTAATAATTAAAAAACCTCTAACACCAACCGATCTACGTCCATGAAACGCACTGTAGCCAAAAAACCAAAAAAATCGCCGCAGTTCGGAATTATTGCATTCGTCGTACTCATGTACCTATATTTCTCTTTCTCTCCTTTTTTATGTATGTCACCACCACAACCACTACCATCACCAACCACACCAAAAACCACCATAAACCTCAACCAAAAAACAAAAAAAAAATCAAAAACCTTAATTTTGAAACCCAAAAATTGACAAAACAGTGTGCAATTAAAAGAATAAATATACATAATAAAAGTATTAAATAATGCAAAATTTGATAACAAGTGTCGGCGGCAAATGTTGTTCAATATGAGCAAAAAACGCAGCAGCAGCAGCAGCGGCAGCCACAACAGCAACAACGACGGCAACCAAGCTGCTCCACAACAACAACAACAACAGCTAAAGCAACTGCGACAAATTGGAAAAGTGCAGCAACAACAACACAAATAATGCATATTAAATAATATTAAAGAAAAAATCAAAATACCAACATACAAAAATCCAGCCAAATTACAAAAAATTGCAAATTTAATTACAAAGAAAAAAAGAAAGAAAAGTCAACTAATTTTTTTCCTCCCCTCCAATTGCCTGGCAATATCTAATTGTTTATATATATATATAGCATTACCATCTTCATATATATATATTTATTATATATGTAAATGTATTATATATTTGTGTATCTGTGTGTGTGTATTTTCGTGTGCATTCCATCCATTAATTCTATAACTCAATCTATGTAAAACAAAAATTTACAAAACAAAAAACCAAATAATACAAACAACAACAAAAAAAAAAACGACAAACAAAAAACATACAATTAAATCAAAACCGAAAACAAACAAAACTTGCAACGCATTTAAAACGCGTTCAAACAAATACAATTGATATTTCCGTGAAACCCAACAAAATAATCTGAACAACAAATTGTGCTCCAAAATGGCGGACATCATGCGTCCGCCGTACAGTGAGATCAAGCGGCCGGACGAAATCGTCAGAATGACAACCGCCGACAATCTCAAGTTCGCCGTTCTCATCGGCCTCATCGAGGTTGGCCAGGTGACCAACCGGGAGGTGGTCAACACCGTCCTTCATTTGGTAAGTGCCTCAAAGCGATTGTTACTTTTGTAATGGAAATAATTATCGATATTTTGATATATTTTATATATCTATATATCTATACTAGGAGCTCTATTTTCTCTATTTTGCAGTTATATTCTTAAGATTTAACCAAAGTTCATAAAAAATTTAAGTAAATTGTACTCTCGATAAAATATTAATGTTTTCGATGTAACTAAACGATAAATTTGATACATTTGGGCGATAAATCATGTTAGCCTTTCTTTAATTTCTTTAAAAAATGGAAAACCTTAAAAAAACATTATTATTTGGTATCAAATCACCAAACATCACCTCGTTTTACAATTTTCTTTTATATTTACTTTGTTATACATTTTCTATAGGTACTTAATGGGCTAAGCGAACAGGGGTCCGTGGTGTAATTTGGGTAATTTGATTCTGTTTTTATGTTTTTAGGGTCAGTGCTTTTGCGGGTCACGACATTGAAGTGGGATCACTAGTGATTTGGCCAACACTTTGTTTGGAACTCATTTAAGCCGGTGGCTTAAGTATGACAGGGGGTTTTCATGTATAAATTCATTGAGTTGCGTTGAAATTAATTACAAGTATAGACCATTAAGACATGTTCAAGAAAGGGGAATAATTAGGTTATATATTATATAAATAAATAAGGGGAAATACGAGAAATTTTTGATTCCACCAAAAAGATACCAATTAAAAACCTTTCAGCCTCAAATTTCTCCATCGATTAATGACTGGATAATTAATATTCATGCTGGCGCTTATCAATTAAATGTTATTTAATTACATCCATGTGCTGCTCGAAATAATATAAATACCAAATTGAATATTATGCAAATAGCGGCGCTAAGCTTAAAGAGGTGAGAATTAAAGAATTCACTTGAAGAAATCTCAACAGCAATTTAAGGCTCTGTTTAGAAAGTAATTTTCCCCGGCAAACACACACTCGTCGCACACATTCCCTTTCCCATTAGCAGAAAATTAACATTTCCAGCAAGCCGCAAATGCAAAGGATGCGAGGGTGGGTGGGCTTTTTCGGGTGGTGCCTGCGAATGTGGGTGAAATTATAAGAAGTATGCCAAAAATCTCGCCTCCGACTGTGCGGCCGTGATTAGGATCAAAAGGCAAGGACTAAGACAATGTCTATGCCACTTGTCTTCTTCTCAGCATTTTTCCCAACACACACAGCCGCTTTTTCCGTCCCGCTTTTCCACGCCTCCCCAGAGATTTTCCACGAGACAGGCAGCGACACACACACACATACACACACGTACGTACTATTAGGGAACATTATTATTATAACATATTTAAATTTCTGAAGCTTAATGAAAACACGACACCGTCGCTCATCATTACCGCGGAGTTTTTCCCTCATGAAAATGTGGAAAAACCCAGCGTCAACCGAACAGGCAAACGCCAGGTGGCGCTGCCACTGAGTCGGAAAAGTTATCCAAGCTCCAAAAAAAAAAGGAAAAAAAAATACAGCAAAAAAAGGCAACGAAAAAAAGGAAAACAGCATCATCACTCGATTGAGGGGCCACTTTTTTTGGCGTTGGCTCAGCTGAAAATGCGGAAAGAATTTTCACGCCTTACACTAAAAAAAAAAAATAAAAGGAAAAGTATTTGGAAAATTAGAAAAATAATCTACAAATATTTTATGAAATAAGAAACGGGAATTATCTTTTCTTAATCCAAAGAAATCTTTAAATTTACATAAAAATGTATTTTAGTAGATTAAAGCTGAAAGCAAAAGAAAACTGATTATTACAATCGACATTTTAATCGATAATTATCGATAAATTAAAAAAAACAGAGTTACCCGTTGCCCTTATAGAAATTATTTTCTTAATACGTTAAACAAACGAAATATAGTTGTTTTAATAATATTTTCATCGAGTTTAGCTAGGAAGTAATTAATTTAAATAATTATTAAAGAAATCGCTCAGAGTTTCGATAATACAAATTGTATATTTTGTGTACTCTAACTTACTTCTTTTGAAGTTCGATTGATTTAAGCTAAAGGGTTATAGTTTTTAATGAACATTTCTGGATAATATACTAAAGAGATTTTAGGGGGTTTCCTATTTTTTCAAGTGCGAAAAGAAACAGGATACTGAGGGGGAAAAGCCGGCAGGAAAAAGGGTAGTTGCGCGGGCGGGGCCGGCGGTGGGTTCTTCGTAATAAGAAATTGAAAAGAAATTGAATTGAAGTTCGTCATCCGCTGAACGCGCCGTCGTCGTTGCCATCGCACTCGAATTGCCGCAGATAAGATAAGCACGCCGACCGGCAGATAAATTGTAGATACAGGCACAGGTACACAGGTGTATATACATATATACCACGGAGAAATGTGTGCCAAGTCGTCGTATATATATGGCCCGATCTCTGATAAGCGTGAAAAAATGCGTTGACGTGTTCCAATGCCAGCTACAGACTCGAAAAACTCTCTTGCAGCCAAAAAAAGTTCCACACAGATAATAAAAAACAAAAACAAAAAAGCACAAGTGGCGTAGGAAAAAGTATTACCCCAAAAACCTAGGCCCCCCCCTCAGGAAAGTCCCGAAAAATCAATAGGAACAACGTGGTCGATTAATGATTATGGATATGGATATGGAGATGTTAATGGATGGCAAATGGAGATAGGGACTAGGAGTGGAAATATGGATATGGATAGGTTAGATTGCGGCAGGTGAGGAGCAGGACTGGGACCTGGGACCTGGAATTGGGGGTTTTTTTAACGCTAATGGATGCGATTTTCATATCTGACAGATATCTACGGGTAATGGATGGCTTAAAATTGGGGAACTCTAGTTTATAGACCAAATAATATTTTATTAGAGATTGCAGAATTTTTTTATATTATTTACCAAAGCTTTGAGATAACAAAATTTAGATTTCAGGGAAATATAAAAGGTTTTCTTTATCTGGCTGGTATTTAATTTAATTTAGAGTTGTTCTTACTTTATTTATGTCTTATGTTATCGTTAAATACTCTTTTGGTACTAATGCTAATGAAGATATACGTTTTCTATATTAGTTATCGTTACTTGTTTCCTTATAACAACATTTAAATGAAATAATTTAATGTAAACTATTTTTTTCTGCCTTTTTATTTATAAAAGATTTTTGATTGGTAATTTATTTGCATTTGTTGCCAGTTTCATGGGTTATATTAATACAACTATTGAAGTTCCCACCTTTTTAAAGTCTTCTTAAGTTATTTAAGTGCACAATCTTGTCTCATTTTCTCTCTACCGAAAGTCCTCGTTCCCCTTTCAAGTTTTTGGTTTTAAGGACCCGCACCCGCACCTCAACATAAACCAAAGCCGTAGTGAACTCGAAACTCAACTCATTTGGCTCAACTTGAGGGTCACTCGCCATGTTGGCTTAATCGGTCATTGGGCTTGTTATACGGCTCAATTATGCCCGTTTTGCCATGTGGCGCATTTGCTTTTGGCCCTCAACTCAACCTCATCCTCATTCTCAGCCTCAACCCCCTCTTGGCCGGCCAGCGCCCATCTCCTCTATCCATTGAAGCAGCCAACCCCCCTGGAAAAACCACCCACCGCCGACGTGTCACGTGCACGAGAGGCAAAAGCCTTTTAATCGATTTGCCTGCCGCCCGACTCTCCCTCTTTTTTGCTAGTAAAATAATCGTTTAATGCAAATCGCTTTTTGTTTAGCTCCTAAAAATAAAGAAGGTATTTCTTGCATCAAAACAAGAAAAGAAAGAAACAGACAAAGGCATAAAAGAGATTATGACATTACTTTCTTTTAATTTGGAACCGGAAGCTAATGTTTTTTGTTCTTCCTTTTTAATTACATTTAATTTACACTTTCTTGAAATGTAATTAAAAAGTTTTCAGGATTACGATTTGTCATAAATTGATTTTTTTAACGAAAGAAAGACTAAGGGGATAAAACTAACTAATTTGTTTATTTTATCTCCTTTTTATATGAAGAGATCCTCACTTAATATATACTCTCCTTCCTTGAAAAGGTTTGATAAAGATATATATATTATTTTAACACCGTTCTCTTTGATCAGCTGATCTTCTTAGCAGCCAAAAATGTATTAATAACTCAGGTACATAAGGTATATAAATATGTACCTGCATTTATTATTCTGTGTACTTTTATACTCACTCGGTACCATCTGAAAATTTTGTTTATAAATATTATCTAGATAAATATTTGCACACACATTCGTTTCACAATCAGCAAAAGTATTTTATTTATTTTTTTTTCGCCACATTTAGTTAGTTAGTACCCTGGCACCCCTTCTCCTTCTTGATTTCTCTATCTAATATATTTCCCTCTCCACCTCTTCATATCATTTGCTAGCTGATAAAGTCGTTCAGCACACGGAGGGGAGAAAGGTGAAAAATAAAATACAACAAAAATAAAAATAGAAGAGGGGTCTATACTAAATAATGTACGAACATACTTTGCTACTTTTACTTAATTTAATTAACGGCCCAGGCAACAGCAACAACAATAGCAACATGACTTTGACGTCGACGCCTGTCAGCTGTTCAAGTGTCAGAGAGGAAACAATGAAAATAGGCTTTATATTGTTGGCATCCTGATGAAGGACACCGCCGCCTGGATGGAGGGAAAGGGGGTTGTATGGTGCTGAGGTGGTGGGTGGCTTCGTTCGGCGGTTTCGGGGGATGGATGGTTGGGCGACCGCAAAATAGCACACAGAAAGAATTTCTTATTTTAATCAATAAGAAATAATTAGTTATTATTATTAATAATTTTTTTAAATTTTTTTTCCAAAATTTCAAGGACTGATTCCATTTATTAGATTCCATATATTTTAAGATTGATTTAATACTTTTCGAAACTGTTTCGATACTTTTTTCTATTGAGGTGATCATTTTTATATTGATTTAATATTTTACTAAAATAATTTAATATTTATCTAATTGATTTGTTATTTTTCTAGATAGATTTAATAATTTCTAGATTTATTTGATATTTTTCTAAATTAATTTAAGATTTTTCTAATTGACTTGATAATTTTCTAGACAGATGTAATATTTTCTAAATTAATTTGATATTTTTCCTTATTAACTTAATACCTTTCCAGATTGAATCGATGATTTTAAGATTGATTTTATAATTCTGGATATTTATTTCATACTTTCCACAATATTTGGATACTTTTCGATATTCATTTAATATAATTTTTAAATGGATTCGATATTTAAAGGTTGATTCGATAGTTTTCAAGAAATATGCAATGTTGTTTAAAATGTAAGGAATTTTTAAAAAATAAAAATTGACAATGCGATCTACAAACTATTTCTCTATGTGTGAATAATGGAGAGAGCAAAGAAAGTGAAATGATAAACGGAGAGAACAAAAGGAAGACGAAGGCAAACTTGCCTAGACAACGTGTGGAATGCAAGTGGGTGGAAAAGAGGCAAGGTTGTGGTGTCTCTCTCCTATGTTTCTTTCTTTTTTTGTGTTACCCTCTCTTCTACCCTCTCTTATCAGCCAAAACGAAATGAAACGTCACGAACTTCTTCGAAAAAAAAACGTAACGTTAACATTAATACAAAAACAAACACAGGGATGGGCCCGCTGCTCGACCTCTCTCCTTTTCTCCTCTTCCCCTCTTCCATTCTTTGACTTACACCCGTAACCCTCTCTCGCTCTCTCCTTCAACCCTAAATGGAAAATTAAACAACAACAAAATGCTGTGAGACGGCGCCGCTCTGTCCTCAGCCGTTTTTCGTATTTGCCTTTTCCTTTTGGCCAACTGCTTCTGTTTCGCCCCAGAAGCAAACCCCCACAGCTCACACTTGAGTCGTTCTTTTAGCCCCCCTTTTACGTATATTTTGGCCCGTTCTGGAATGAAATCGAATGCTTTTTCGGCTGCTTTCGCGTACTTTCGCCAGCAGCAGCAGCAGCAGCACCTATAACAGAAGCAACAACAGCTATAAAAGCAACAACAGCAGAGACAGAGCCACCCTGGGCCCAAACCCATGAAATGCTGGTATAAAATGATTAAATATTTAAAACAGGAAACTAACCAATTAATCCGTTAAAAAGTGTCAAATACGAGTGACAATATCTATAGAATAATATAATAATATAATATATAATTGAAGTATTTTTTCCCTCAAAGCAGAGCTGACCACACAGAGCACCCGGTGCCCTTGAGGCATTCCAAAGTGTGTGAGCGACGATTTCTCTAGTCGCTCGCGACTGTCTGTCACGCATTGTTCTGCTATGTAAATGGATTTCTCTTTGGCCGCTCTTGCCCCATGGTGCCTGACGCATTTAAGATTCACATCCACTTGGAAAACGTGGCCACCGAAGGCGTCTGCCACGTGGGCGTGGGTGGCGCCGAGGGTGCACACAAAACAGCACAAGGGTGGGGCGTACATACGTACGTACGGACGTGCGTGTGTGGGTTTTGGGCGAACAGGGAATGGGAGTGGCAATGGGTGGATGGGGGTACGGAGGCGGAAAAAAAAGGGGTTGGGGCGCCCAAAACGAAGACACGACAACCGCAAGAGATTTAACGACCAATAAAGAACAACGCAATGTTATTTAAGGACGAGTCTACGACTGCCGCCGAAGGGATTCTCGCATCGCATGCGCCCCGCCGTATTACGTGGCACGTAGCCGGGGAATCTAGCTACGGGCCTCACGCGTATAACGGCAAAGGACGCATACGGACCACGGACCAAGGACCACGGACAACGGACAACGGGTAACGGACAACGGACGTATTATGTGTAACCGGTAGCCATTTCAACGGCCCTCTGATTGCGTGGCTCAACCATCCATTCAGCTACGTAGTGCCCTTTCACAGGGTATCATTCCATCGAGAGGAAGCCAATTTGAGTCATACTTTTGCCCACATAATTTCCTCTAGCTTGTCATAGTATATTATTGATTTTTAGATTGGTTTATTGCTGACTCGAGGTCTTTAGTCGGCTGATTTTATCCACACAAAGATCTTGTTCGTAGACAAGCAGCTGGGTTATAGTATAGATAAATGGATATGTACATATGTTTCTGTTTCCAGCACAGAAAACTCTTCAGTAGTAATTTTGCTGACTCAAAACCTAAACACTTTTGGTTGCTGAATTCGTACTTGGGAATTTTTGGTGAACTTCCTGCAAGAATTGTACGCTTAACGTGGGTCGTGTTAGTTTTAATATATAGTAAGCAATTGAAAACGAATTTTACTTATATTATAAACCTGAAATCCTAAATTATTAAAAAGTTTTAAAAATAGTTCTTTGCTAAATTTGTACTTGGAAATTATAGGAGGACTTCCTGCACGAACTGTACGCTTAACGTTGGTCTTATTAGTTTTAAAAAGGAATTTAAAGACCTTTTTCTTATATTATAAGCCCAAAAGCTTCACTTATTTATATATAGTTCCAAAAACTATTATTTTTCCTTACTAATTGTTCTGTGAGGCGCCAGAGTATTTATATTTTCGGTCATTCCAGTTTAACCTTCCCTTAGTTTTCTCTCCTTTTTTTTGTAGGTTGTGTTGGTGTTGGTGTTATCCTGTAAGGGTGGCGACTGGGGACGGGGTGCTCGAATCGGAGGCGTGACACATTTATGGGCACATTTTGTAACGCAACGTGGCAAGCTGATGAAAACCTCTGCGGCAGCAACTGTGGAACTTCATTAACGTCATTATCAGTGTGTGGCTCTCACTTCGTAAGTGTGTGGCGTGAGAGAGGGGAGAAACGAAGGAGCAGGAGTGCACCCCATTGCATCCCCCGGGGTCTAAACAAAGCCCTCCCCCGCCCCCTTTTGACCACTTGGCCGCCGACGCCGCCAGTGGTCACATTTGTCGCCTGACTTGGCCTTACATTCTTCTTGATCCATATGTTCTTGACATTTTGAATTATATAAAATATAAAATAGATTTTATGGTTCATACTGGAAGACTGCAGCTGGAAGTTTTTATGTTATTTAAGGGAAATTTCAATTTTTCTATTCCAAATTGCCGCTTATTCAAGTTCTTTTTATTAAATTGTTGAATAAAATCCGGAGAAACTGCTTGATATATATATATATATATATATATAAAAGGCGTACAACCGGATACGTTGGCTAATCAAGTTTTATCTCCAGAACTTTGATGGCTGTGATAAGAAACTTTATATGGGAGAGAGCCGAGCGTCGAGAGCCGAGATGTTTCCTCTTCAGATTTTAATAACATTTTCAAGAAGGGCAAACACGATGGGGGCGGGTTTATTGGAGCGTGGGGGTGGCAAATTACGTTGACGACAAATGTCGAAGCCGGGAACAACAACAACAATGGCAAGGAAACAACAAAAAAGCAAAGAAAATGAACTGAACTGAAAACGTGGAAAGGAAAATCAATAAAATTCAATAGGAGGCAAGAGCGGCAATCGGTTTTATGGTCGCTTCGGGTGGCTATATTAGTGATAAAGCCTGGCGGTAGTGGCGGCAAAAATCTGTTTTAATTTTTTCTGCTGTTGTTTCGCATTTTCCCCCGCCGCCTCACCTTTGCCGCTGCCGCTGTTGCTGTTGCCATCTTGTCGCCTTTTATTTATTTATATGGCATGTATCTGGGGTGGTCTGATCCTTCGCTTCGGTTCCGGACTTTTTTCGGGTTTGTTGGGTGTCCGCTGTCCGCTGTCCCTGCTTATTTATGTATGTTGCACGTGGGGCGGGGCAGGATAATGGATACAACACACCATGGGCACGAGCACAAAACGAGAAAAACAAAATCAAATAAAATGAAAACGGAATTAAAATCTGGATAATACCGGGATGCAGTGAAATTGATCCCTAAAGGATTTAAACCTTTGCTTTTTTTCCGGATTTTGTATTGATCCTTGGGTGGTCTTAAGCTCGATTAAAATAACATTTATCATGTACAAGTTTATCGATATTTATGTAAAATTTATCGTGAATTCATTACAGGTTTAATTGTAGAAAACTATTTGTTATTATAACCCCAAATTAAAGTCTTCTTTTAATAAATAAAACTATTTTTATGGAAAAGATTGAATTGTAGATTTTATTCCAAAAATATCTAGGTTTATTTGTGATTGTTATATATTATTGGATTTTCCATACATAATCCCCATTCTTGTGCTATATTTATCCCAATTCAATCTTAAATTCGAAAGCCTGACAGGGTCAACACCGTGGACCACCACTTCCCACCATTCCCACCATTCCCTTTGTGCCTTAATCCGCCTGTCAGCGATTCCTGCTGCCCGTCCATTGCCAAGGGTTCGAAAAGAGGGGATTCCTGTAGTAACCCTAACCGTAACCGAGACCGAACACCGATATAGTAACCGAAGCCATCCATCCCCCCATTCTTCTTGGCCTTATTTCTTATTCCGTGTTTTTTTTGCTTTTTTTATTTCATTCGATTCCGGAGGCAACAATAACGATACGATGATATCCCCTCTTACCGCCACTCTAGAGGCATTCACAGGACACTTTTGGGCGCAAAATAAAATTAGGGAATCCTTCTTGGATTTCCGGATGCGAACAGGAATCGTTTGCGATTATGTAATTGACGGCATTGAGATTGAAAACTATTGAAGCGTGTTTTGTCTACTTTTTTTCTCCACTGATTTAATTATATTTGAAAAGAAAAATAGGAGGAAAATTGGGGAAACACTTGGGAATCTGTGGGGAATAAATTTTGAAGAGGTTTTCTATTTAACGAGGGTTTCTCGAACTTCAATGCCTCTTTAGCGAACTTTAATCTTCTCTCAGCGTTCTTAAAACATATTTAAGAACTCAAAGAGACACTTCTACACCAGAGATAATTAAATGCAATGACCGCTTAATTTTGTTTCAAGTTTAAGTGACACACAACTTGATTTCAAGAGTGGCCGGAGGAATGGCAAATCCTGCGGCATTTAATTGATTGTATAATACTTTCCAATGACTGCACACACACGCACACTGCATTGCGGTCCAAGGACGCCATATATATATATATATATATATATAGCTATATATCCCAGCAGGTCCTGCGTCTAATGGCGATTTTCTTTTCTCTTGCCCCCCTTGATGGCTTTTCAAATAAAATGCAAACATAAATGCGAACCGAGCCAGCGGTTGAGTGCAAATAAAAGCAAAAATCTTGCCAATTGAGTTGAACAGATTCTTCAGCGAATCTTTTTTTCTCTTGCTCTTTCCTTTTCTCGATTTCTTTTTTTTTTTGTTCTTTTTGAGATAATGGGTTTGGGCAGGGGGTGTTGGAAAAAATCCACAGGGGAGCCGTGACTCGACGGATTTTGGCCATTTGCGTTTAGCCAGAATTGCGTTGTCAGGATTTAATGATGACACGAGCCGCCAGCTTGAAGAAAGGAAGAATAACAAAATATTTATAAATCTTTTATGTGAGATCTGCACTTATTTTGGCATGTAAGAACATATATATTTCATCAGCTTGCTTTAGTTTTTCAATTCATGAAAAGTTTATTTTTTTTTCTAAATTAATTTTTTTTCTTTATGTTTCAATACTTTTTTCTTTGTTTTATTCTTAAGTTTTTATTTTTATATTTAATGTTGGTTTTATCTATTTTCTTTTTTTTAAGTGTTTTATTTATACATTATTTTCTTTTTATAAATTTTAAATTTATTTTATTTTTCTTCATTTTTAATTTTTAAATAATTTTCTTATTTTCTTATTATTATCATCACTTATTAATTTTTAATGTTTCTTGCGATTTTTTAAAATTTTTTATAACATTTTTATTTATTTTGCTTTTACATATTTTTTTCAGTGTGTTCTATTTTTTTGCCTTCTATTTTTACTGCACTGCGGACATTTCCATTTTGTTACCATCTTTCCAGAAACAAGGCAAATCGAATCAATCATCAAATCGGTGGTGAGGAGGGGCTGCTTTTCCACTCAAGCCCTCTTCCCCCGGCTCCATTCCCTCTTGAAGTGCAGAATGTTGCATGCATAAATGAATGACATATATTTCACATCTCCGCTGCGGCTTCGAAAGAAAAGTGTCGAGGAAAAAAGCTTTCCGTTCCCTTCTTTTGTTGGTCAACGCCGATTGCGGGTGGAAAAGCGGTTGGAGGCCAATCAATATGTTTGCACAAGGGAGCTGGGGGAAAAAAAAATGGGGCTGCGTTGCAACAGTTGGAGGAAACACTAGTAAAAGTTAATCCAATAAATCAACCCTGGGAGTTAAAGCATGAAATTAATTTAGGAAAACATGCAAGTATTTTACGTTGAAGAAAATTAGAAGTTTCGCGAACAAATTAAAATTTAGGGAAACCCTCAACTAGAAACACACAAATTAAAGTTTAAGGAAAAATCACACATGTGTGGAACAGTGAGATAAAAATTTAAATTAATTATTTAATGAATTTAGTTGCGAATTAAAATCCCTCTGGTCTACCAACATTAATCGTAGGTCTTTGTAGGCATTGCACTCAAAACCCCCAAGTACAAAGTGTTTAAATAAATAAAAAAATAAATGAACTTCAATCAACAAATTAATTAGCTCATGGGCTTCAAGAATATTATGTAGGCCTTAATCAGGGCAACTAATTAAAAGGTATTACAATTACTACATTTTAATCTCCGTATCAGTTAATTACATTATTGTACCTCAAGAGTATTGCCAACATATGTCGGCCATATATACATATATATAGGGATATATCCAACAATAAATATTTTTGCCTGCCAACAAGCAGTTTAACATATTCGATAAGGGTTATCAACGGAGAATCCCCTTGAAAATTAAGAAGGATTCATGTGCAGTTCGCCTCTACGCCCCCGCCGCATTGTTAAAGGACTTTGTCTCATATGGTCGTGTAATGTGATTCATAATTTATATAACTTTAATGAACAACATTAATATGCGAATTATGACAAGCCATGGGACAGCGTCGCACGCTCTCTCTTTCTCCCTTCCATCTCTACCATTTTTTATACCCGACATCCTGGCAGCCGGGACATGCCGCAAGGACCATTGTCCGCCCACATAGTTGGGACAGCTGGCCGAAAAAAAAAGAAAAAAGATGAAACTGAAAATGAAAATGAAGAGGAAAAAGGAAAAATACGAATAAAAGAAAAACTGAAAATGAAATGAAATGAAATGACAAAAACTCGACAACACTTTTGGGATAACATTGTAAATTTTATTATAGCCCACAGAAAGGATTGTCCTGGGAGCACGGTTAAAGCGTAGGGTAAGGGCTCGGATCAGGGCGGAGCAGAGGGATAACACTACACCCTTACTTCCGTCCCGCAGGGAATTCGGTAGAAAAAAACTCAACTAATTTGTTGCGGAGCTAAATCATATATAAAGTATACAACATAAATTCTCTGAATCCCGAGCTTATTCGGGGATTACAAGTGAGGCTAGTTTAATGGAAAGCATGAACCAATTAGTTGGTGGTTAAGGTAAAGGCTAAAGCCAGCCAAACAAATGTGAAACTATTTCGAATAACAAGCCTGGTTCAGGATATTATACGCCAACATTTTTGAGAGCATGTTAACCCTTGATTAATTGAGTCCCTGCTAGTTCGCTGGCCACGCAAATATTTATCGAGCGACTATCCAGCTTCCTCCCTGCAGAGTCACAGCGGAATTCAACCAAAGTCGAGCTTTGTCCGTTCTAATAATATCAAAATAAAACCGATAGAACGCTAGCTATTCGATGGGCAACCCCGCCGTGAGTCAGCAAGCTGGTGGTCAGAATGCAACTGCACAGGAACACAGGGAAAATTTGTATAGTGATGAAATAAAGATCCTTGAATATGATTTACAATACAAATTATATTCATCTTCTGATCTTCTGTCAAGGTGTCAATAAAAATGTTTATTTTCATATATTATTGTGGTTATTATATCGATATTTATTTTGTTAATGCCTTCGATAATTTCGATAATTCGAAACTGAGCGAAACTTTAGAATAAGTAAGATATATAATTTTATGTAGTTAATATATCGATATTTATTTTGATAATGCAATCGATTATTTCGAATATTCTTTTAAATATTAAAAAATCTATAGACAACCCTTTGAAATATTACTTTTTCTGGGAATTTGTTTCTGTGCATGGCTAAAAGCTGTCACACACACACATACACGAGTGTATATATACTCTTTGACAATCAATATATCCGCTGCATGTGCACATCCGTTTGCCAGGACACAACGCCAACAACAGAAACAGAAACAGGAGCAAAAGCAGAAACAGAAGCAAAAGCAGGAGCAGGGCCAGGAGGAACCTCAACCTGCAGCCAAAGGAAAGGTGTGCTGCCCGGCTGAATTGTTTGTTTGTTTGGCCACGATGTCCTTCCATCCTGTCCATCAGGACACAGGTTTCGCCTCGCGGGGTTGATCCCTTCTCTCTCTGTTTTTTGACCCAAACAATGTCGCCGCCGCGTTCTGCGGTTGCGACAGAAAGAATTGGAAAGTAAACAAACAATTTCACCATTGGCCAGGGGAAGCTGATAGGGATAGGGGGCAAAAGTATCGACATATCAATATTAATATCGATTCGATATCGAATTGATTAAGGAAAACACGTTTAATATAATTTGTAATAGCTTCTTGATAAATTCTAAAGATATTTGCCAAGAAAGAGCAGACATTTTCAAACCTATTGAAATCTAAATTTGAAAATAAAATTTAATTAAAAGATGGTTTAAATTTTTATAAGAATTTGTGACTTCTGAATATCGTAGAGCTATAATAAACCTTAGTTCTTACTTGCAGAGCTTCCCCAAAGTCAGGCAATTAAGCTTTTTATGCATTTTAATCTGCTTTTCTCACCACTCTGTAACTCTTAATTAAAGCGAACTTTTTTAAAGGAACCATATACGTTATCTCTCGAAGGATTAACATCGCCATGCAATCAGAATTCAGTTAACTAAACTTTGATAAAAGCCAGCTTTTTGCACTTTTACCTCATTATTTTTCATACCAACAGATAGTCTAAGGGCAACACTCGAGCTCCCTGCAGAAATGCGTAATTAATTGCTAAGCTGCATTTCACGGCTTGGTTGCCTTTTCAAATGGCGTGTCTGTGTGCGGGGCTTGTTAACCCTTGCTGGCCAACTTATTTACGCCTGGATCCTTTGTCCAGTATCCTCTGTTAGTTGCCCCAACGCTTCAACATTGTTGCGGTTTTACCTTCGTTTCTCTTTTTTGTTTCCACATTTTGTTATCTTTTTTTGTGTGCACTTCTAATGGTTATCCCCCCCTCTCTCCCAGCCAGATGTGTAAAATGTGTTGCATTTATTTGGTTTTATCGTGTGGAATAGTTGAAGAACCAGCACAGAAATAGCTAAGCATTAAAGCTATTATTTATTTTGCACTTAATTATTATTACGAATTGTATTAAATTAAATTGTTGGCATTTTGTGACTGCAGCGAAAATAATATTTATTTCACAAAAAAGAATTTCACCCTTCACGGACGCGTTCCGCTCTCGCTCCAACAATGTTAATTACAAACTTTCGAGTTGGACACAGAACTAAAACAAATTACATGAGCGCCGACTGTCAGAGAGGGCTAGGGGAATGGCAGGGGGCGGTGTTAACTGACAGCTACAACAGCTGCTCGACGTAAAAGAGGCGCCACACCAGTTTTAACTAATGAAAAAATCCAGTGAAAAAATTAAGTGTTTTATTACAATACATACCCTGGATTTTCCCTTTTTTAATTTTCCTTAATTGTATTTAAAATAAACATTTTATATTTTATAGATTTTGGTTCAGAATTAAATCAAGATATTTGATATATTTTCTGTTACTTCATTTAATTAAATTTAGAGTTAAATTGGGTGCCCAGTTAATATCCAATATAGTTGAAGTTATATCCATTATAGTTGATGTTATTGGTAAAAAAATAATTACATTTACCCAATACAAAGCTTTTGTGCTAATTATTATTTCATTTTTAAAAAATCACTTTAAACAATACATCTAAATTGTACTACTTTATTTCCTTTGGTTACTTAAGGCTAGAATATTCTTATATATGTGTAAAAAAGGTAACCATAATTTAAAAGCTTTTAATAAAATAAAAAACAATCCCCTTTTAACTTCGAAAAAGTTTCCTCAGATAGGTGAGAAAATACCTTATTAAGCTGCACATTTCATTACTCTTTCTCGTAGTTTTCGGCCAAAGTTTTTTTTTTTTTTTTGACTCTCTTATTTAGATAACAGAGTTCTATTAATTATTAATTACACGCCAAAGTCTGTTGAAGATGTCCGCTAACTGTTGCAAACTTTGAAGCAATTTGTTGCATAGTTTGTGGCGCTCACTCCAGCCCCGCTCATCGTCATAGTTTTGAGTGGTGCATGTGTTGGGCATTGTTGCCGCTGTGTGCGTTTGGATGTTTGGTTGTTTGGTTGTTTGCCGACTCGTTGTTGTCTAGAGTTTGCCAATTATGGGCCCAAGTAGTTGCTGCTGCTGGTTGTGGTGCTGCTGCTGCTTTGGTAATCGTGTTCGACACGCCCTTTGCTGTTGTTTTGGGTGCGCCTTGCTCGATAATTGATCTAATTGATGAATTACCAGCGGCAGCAAGTGTACTCAGAGTTGTGTTATACAAGTGCAAGTGCAAGAGAGAGCCATCTTAGCCAGGCTTTTAGATTTTAATAACATTAAATGTAATGGCCAAGCTCCAAAGATTTAGCTAACAAACATTAATAATCGTTGAACATGTAAGTTAGGAAGTTGTGGGAGTTTTGGTATTAAATAGAAAGTGATAAGTTAGCTCTGTCGATCCTGAATTCATCCTTATACAGATTATAAAATATATACTAAAGTGTGATTTATAGAAGCCAATAATTTGGCCAAATGTAAGTTTTGTTTGCTGTATTATTAAACAATAGAAATATGAGAGACGGGAAACATTTGGGACAGATTTATGCCCATAATAAATGTCACAATCTTTTCTTTTTTTTTGTGCTTACCAAAATAGTCCGAGAATATATGATTTTTATGGATGGGCTTTTTATACAAATCTCATATTCATAATGGCGGGGTGGGAGAGTGGGGAAAATGACAAATCCGTGACTGAAGTGTGGCCGTAACTTTAACCCACAAATGCAACTTTTGTTAAGGCAACTTTTCCCCATCATCCTTCATCTCCATCCATATCTATATATCTATACATATATATGTATATGTGTGTATTATTCTTCTCCGTTGCCGCTTTGCCAACTTTGCGGCACTGTTTATTTGCTCTATATGGTTTGGTCCTTGCAACATCTTCATGTTGTTGCCTTTTCTGCTTTGGCGCACTTAAAAAGCAATTTACTCTAATTACATTAAGTAGAAACAGCGGCCAAGTTGTGCGTGTGTCAATAAACAAACGGTGAAAGTACTCAAATATATATGTATATGCTATACATACACTGAGGAAAAAAAAGGTCAAGAATTGATAAGGGCGTCTTTGAAATTATAAGAATAAGGTAACTAAATAGAAAAAGCATTTCCCTATTTTATTCAGTATTTATTTATTATTGTTTATCTCAATAAAGAGTTTTAGTTTTTAACTCTTGATTATTGTTAAATAAAAATGTTTATTATTCAGTGATGCCTGTAAATTTTTTTAGAGAATTCAAACCTTTAAAAAACATTTCCAAAAGTATGTTATAAAAATTTTAAATCCTTTTAACTCAAGCCTAAAAGATTTTATGGTATTAAGACAGAAATCCAAATAAGTTTCTATTGGATACCTTCAGATACTTCCCTATTTCTTTATTAAATTACTTAAAGTACTATATATGTTCTAAGAATTTCTTCAAGGAAAAACCTATGTTCCTCATATTTTTATTCTCTCTCTGCATATTATGTGAGCCTCCAGGAGAAAACCATAGAGGCGGGAGGAAAAAAATATTGCGCTTTTAGACCATAATTACCTGGGAAGTTTCGCCTCGACTTCGCCTCCTTCTTCTTCTCCATCTCCCTCGTCCCGGTCACTTCCGTTTTGCCTTTGTCCCTGTTGTCCCTCCGGGAATCTGTGTCTTCCTCTGGCCGCCCTCCTCCTCTTCATTATTACGCATTATTATTACTCGGTCGTCTCATCTTCATCTTTTTGTTTCTTTTGTTGTTTGGTCTTTCTTTTGTTTTCAGTAAATAAATCAGCGTTGCCCAAGTAACTTTTTTTCACACACACACTGAAGGCAAAAAAAAAGAGACAGGAAAGATTCTAAGAAAACGAGAAAAAAAGAGTGGGAAGAATCCGAGGATCTCCCGGGGACTTTGACTTTATCTCAGCGTTTCCGCTGTTTGTGTCGCCTCTTCTCGCATTGATTGGTTAATTATAATAAGCTTAGCCAACAGCAGGGATATAGCCAAAGGAAAGACAAGCTGGAAAGGTATGAACAATTAGAACGATAGCCTATGGATATCTTATTAAGAAAGACCTGGGAAAATTCGAAATTATTTCGTTGAAGTATGCCTTTAGGTGCAGCATTTGATGGTTTTAATCTCTTTCAAAAGAAAAGTAAACAAGAAAAGATAAGTTCTGAGTATTACTAATGTAGTAGTAGTATATTTATAATATTTTCCTTCTATTTTTTTTTTCTATATTTTTATTTTTTCTATTATTTTTATATTATTTTTCTACCTATTTCTACACTTTATTAGCTGAGCCCAAAAAACACCCAAGTTTTTATGCTACATAAGTTTTAGGGGATTTTGTTTTAACCAAAACACCAACAAGTTAATCCCGATACACAAAAAGAAAATAGTTTGAATAGCAATCAATGAATTAAGAAATCTTATTAAGCAAATCCTTTCAGGGATTGCTGGAAACTATGCAATTTTGTAACGAACTCGATTGAATAAGTGAACTTTAATTCCTGCCCAACCCTCGGCAGTTGGGCAGCTCAATATACCAGCTTATACATATATCTATGGCACGCACTGTACGTAATCTGCCCGCAAGAGTATGCAACATTTGTTGGGCTTGCAGATTTGATTTGATTTTGCTGAAAATTGCCAAACTGAGAACTGAGAATGGCCACGTAGAGTGTGGGTAGTAGATGCGAAAGTGGGTGAGGATTGAAAAGAAAACTGGCAAATAAATCAAATAAATTTTGTGTGACATTTTCCCTTCAGCTTCAGCCCCTCATCTCCAGTGTCTGTATCTTATTCTCCTTTTTATACCCTTGCAGAGGGTATTATAATTTTGACCAGATGTTTGCAACGCAGTGAAGGAGGCATCTCCGACCCCATAAAGTATATATATTCTTGATCAGCATCACCAGCCGAGTCGATCTAGCCATGTCCGTCTGTCTGTCCGTCTGTCCGTCTGTCCGTCTGTCCGTCTGTCGGTTTCTACGCGAACTAGTCTCTCAGTTTTTGAGCTATCGAGCTGAAATTTTCAGCATAATCTTATTTCTTTAGCACGCAGTATATATGTCGGAACGACCGAAATCGGACTACTATATCCTATAGCTGCCATAGGAATGATGGCGAAATTAATGTAAACGAGAAAGAAAGCTAACTTCGGTAAACCGAAGTTGGTATACCCTTGCAGTCTGCAATTGGATCATTGAAAATCGAACCATTTTAGTAATGTTGAAAAAACATCGAAT
>VNJO01013368.1:0-11956 GCA_008042535.1 Drosophila tani
AGCGGTCTGTTCTCTCGAGGTTTTCGAACGCAACGGTCGGGTTACGGGAGCGGAAAAATAGAAAGTGAATTGGAGAAGGAGGTATCAAGGAAGGTCAGTGTGGAGCAATGGGTAAACGGTGCAGTGGACATAATAAATAATGATACAAAATGACATTAATGGCACTCTAGCCTGAAATACAAAGTGAACAAAAAATAAATGAGTTACGCATATAAAACAGAATAAAAAGTGAAATAAAAGTGTTTTCCTCCTTCGAATAACCCGATTGTGTCCGTGTGGCTCGACCCGACTGGTGTCTGGTAGTCGTGTCGAGGTGTAGGTATTTGTGTCCTTTTGTTCCTCGTAGTAAAGTGGTAGAACCCTCCGTAGCCCTCCCAAATCCTCGTAGGGGAACGGTTTATCCTTCCCGAGCATTAGTATCCCCGTAGCCGAGCGGTAAAGCCCTCGGAATTTCCCAGATCCTCGTAGGGGAACGGTATTATCCTTCTCAAGCATTATTTTTCCCTGTAGCCGAGCGGTAAAGCCCTCGGAATTTCCTTGTCTTCCCCGTAGAGGAATGGTTATATCCTTCCTGACCGTGCTACTTCCCTTAATCGAGTGGTAGCGTCCTCAATCGCGGTGTATATCCTGTGTGGGGAATGGTAATATCCTTCCCCGTCATTCCGTCTGTCAGATTCGAGCGTTAGAGCCCTCGAAGTCGCCCCAGTCTGAAGGACATCTGGCTGCGGCCTCGCCCGAAGGTCCAGCCCGTTGGATTTTCTGTCTCCAAGTCTGTCCTGCGCAGGAGTTTGCGAAACCCATCCATACTCTAACTCCTCTCCCCCCTCCCTCTTATCTTCATTCTCGCGGTGAAATCGAGAGGAATTTCGAGGTAATTTCCGTAAACAATTTTCGTCACATACTGACGTATGTGATTTTCTTTATTTGAAGCTAATACTCATGAAATGATTCCAACTTCTTCTTCTTTCGTTCGCGCAACAATTGGGGAATATCGGCCCTGTTTCGGCTCCGTTTGAACTCGACGTTTAACTTGGTCTTCAGTTCCTTAAAATCACTTATGCACTCGCATTAGATGAAATATTTGCTAGCTCTACACATTTTACCCATGGCATGCACATATTTTTGTTTATTCGACAACTCGTACGCACCCGAATTGTGCTCAAAAAACCATGAACATGAACAGAAAAACCGTCGAAGTCATTTATTATTATTATTGTTTATAATTGGTCAGAACCAAATCCGATAAAATTAAGGTGGAACAATTAAATTTTCTTATGCTAGGGATATTTCTCCTCTCAAAATAACGATGTTGAATTCCTTTGTCTGAAGCTATCAGTAGTTTTACTTATATAACTTGTTTCCTTTCCGCTATCCAGTCCGTCTCCAATAGACTTTCGGATAGGCACAATTTAATTTTTCTAAGTGATTTTAACATTCCTGGAGCTATTTTGTCCACAACTCTGTCCTCTAACACACTTTTAACTACTGCACGTCACGATTTTATTGATGACTTTTTGGACATTTCGCTGTCTCAAGTCAACCATGTACGAAATTCCTTAGATCGCTTGCTCGATCTCTGCTTTGTCTCTGATCCGGTAAGAGTCAGTTTGGTTAGGGTTCCGCCCTTGACACAACCCGAAGATCCATACCATCCTACTTTTGATGTTACTATCGATATTGGGACTGTTATGGAGAATAAGTCTGATCGGCCAGCTAAGAAAGTCCACTGCTTTCGCAAGGCGGATTTTCGACGGCTGAATAATTTCATATCTGACTTTGATTGGTCCGATCTCTACATGTGCTCTGACATGGTGGGTGCCATGGATATTTTTTACAATGCTATGAATTCCTTTTTTACAGAATGTGTTCCGCTATACTATCCGTCAATCTCAAATAAGCCTCCCTGGTTTAGTAAAGAGTTGACTCGCCTTAAAAACATTAAGTCCAATCTCTATTCTAAATTTAAACGTAACGGTTCTCAAGCTGTCCATTCTCGTTATTTATTTATTCACCGTGCTTAACGCGCAGTGTTATAAAAACTATCTGACTCGTTGTAGGGTTCAGTTCGCGGTGGACCCAAAACAGTTTTATAAATTTGTCAACACTAAACGTAAGCCTATTATACAACCTTCCTCGCTTTCATTTGAAAATACTACAGCAAACAATGATCAGGAAATCTCCGATCTTTTTGCTCAGTTTTTTCAAACTACTTATTCTCCGTCATCCGATTAAAACCAGACCTATTCTTATAACATGCCCAAATCAAACCTAATCTTCAGTCCTAGCTTAACCGAAAGCTCCCTTCTTTTGGATCTTTAACGTGTCAAGCCAGTTTTCTCACCAGGTCCCGATGGAATACCAGGCTGTGTGCTTAGGTATTGTGCCGAGGCCCTGTGCAGTCCCCGTCTAAAATTGTTTACCTTATCCTTAGAAACATCCCAATTTCCCCTTATTTGGAAGGAATCATTCGTCATTCCTCTCCACAAAAAGGTAGCAAAGTGGATGCTAACAACTATAGAGGAATCTCTAAGTTGTCAGCCATCCCAAAACATTTCGAAAACGTAATTAGTCCCCATTTGCAGCACCTGTGTAGATCAGTAATTTCGCCATGCCAACATGGATTTCTTAAACGAAGATCAACGACAACTAACCTTCTGGAGCTTACTCCTTTCATCATAAGGGGCTTTCCACAAAACTTGCAGACAGATGTCATCTATACTGATTTCAGTAAAGCATTTGACTCTGTAAATGATTCCCTTCTTGTTAGGAAACTCCACTTAATCGGTTTTCCTGTCGATCTTCTTAGGTGTTATCGATGTTATCTGAATGGCAGGACGCAAAAGGTCCTCTTCAAAAACAACTTGTCGAATGTTCTCCGGGTGACCTCTGGCCTCCCGCAAGGGAGCCACCTGGGTCCCTTACCTTTTACATTATTTATTAACGACTTGCCCAAAGATTTGACTAAATCCAGAGTACTCATGTACGCTGACGACGTTAAGCTTTGCGTGCAATATAAGGACGGCGCTAGCCAGTCAGATTTACAAACAAATCTTAATAACTTTTAAAAATGGTGCACTGCAAACAAATTAAGCCCAAATGGCTCCAAATGCAAGCTCATGTCATTCTCATGTGCCTCTTCCACGCTGAACTGCTGCTCTCTGGAAAGGATCACTCTAGCTGACGATTTGGGTATCCGCCTAGATTCTAAACTGGAGTTTATTGATCATATTTCGTCCATTGTAAATAAAGCCAGGGGTGTGCTTGGATTTATTAAACGGTGATCGAAAGAATTCGATGACCCCTACGATAAATCTAAGATTAAGATGGAAAAATTCAAATTTTCTTATGCTAGGGATATTTCATCTTTCAAAATAAATTTTCCGTGACGAAATTTTTAAGACAATGTGCTCTGAGAACTTCTTCTTCCCAGACCGGAAAAATCCAGTGTGCCTCTACCGCTTCAAAAAACTAACAAATTCTCTTCTTCTTTCCTATCAGAATGCAAGAGGCTTACGTAGTAAGCTTCCTAAATTGTAAGCTGATAGTTTATCGTTTGCATCCCAGGTGATTGTGTTCACAGAAATCTGGTTAAAGACGGAGATTCTAAGCTCCGAAGTTTTTCCAGCTGTGTACACAACGTACAGGCTTGATCGGCCTGCCAGGCGAGGGGCGGGGTCCGCATTGCGGTTGACTCCAACCTCACGTCTGAAATGTTAACTTTCGAGGAATGCAACGAAGTTTAATTCCTTTGTGTGAAGCTATCATCTAGTGGTAGTTTTATATATATTACATGTTCCTATATTTCCCCATGTCGGAACTTCCTATTTATTGGAACCACCTTTCCGCTATTCAGGCGGTCTCCAATAGACTTTTGGATAGGGACCATTTATTAGTTATAGGTGATTTTAACATTCCTGGGGCTATTTGGTCTACAAATGAATCTTCAAATACTCCTTTAACTACAGCACGACATGACTTTATTGATGGCTTTTTGGACATTTCGTTATCTCAAGCCAAACATGTACGAAACTCCTTAGATCGCCTGCTCGATCTATGCTTTGTCTCTGATCCGGTAAGAGTCAGTTTGGTTAGGGTTCCGCTCTTGACGCAACCCAAAGATCATTACCGTCTTTCATTCGATATGACTATCGATATTGCGACTGTTATAGAGAATAAGTCTGATCGGCCAGCTAAGAAAGTCCACTGCTTTTGCAAGGCGGATTTTCGACGGCTGAATAATTTCATTTATAACTTTCATTGGTCCGATCTCTACATCTGCACTGACATGGTGGATGCCATGGATATTTTTTACAATACCAAAAACTCCTTTTTTACTGAATGTGTTCCGTAAAGAATTGACTCGCTACTTATCCTTTGCCATTCGATTAAAACCAGACCTATTCTTATAGCATGCCCAAATCAAACCTAATATTCAGTCCTAGCTTAAACGAAGGCTCCCTTCTTTTGAATCTTTAACTTGTCCAGCCGGTTTATTCGGTACCGATGGAATACCATGCTGTGTTCTTAGGTATTGTCCCGAGGCCCTATGCAGTCCCTTCTAAAATTGTATACCTTATGCTTAGAAACATCCCAATTTCCCCTTATTTGGAAGGAATCATTCGTCATTCCTCTTCACAGAAAAGGCATCAAAGTTGATGCTAACAACTATAGAGGAATCTGTAAGTTGTTAGCCATCTCAAAACTTTTCGAAAACGTTATTACTCCCCATTTGCAGCAACTGTGTAGATCAGTAATTTATCCATGCCAACGTGGATTTGTTAAGCAAAGATCAACGACAACTAACCTTCTGGAGTTTACTTATTTCATTATAAGGGCTTTCCACAACTGAATCCTCTAACACACTTTTAACTACAGCGCGGCATGACTTTATTGATGGCTTGTTTGACATTTCGTTGTCTCAAGTCAACCATGTACAAAATTCCTTAGATCGCTTGCTCGATCTCAGCTTTGTCTCTGATCCGGCAAGAGTCAGTTTCGTTAGGGTCCCGTCCTTAACGCGCCCCGAAGATCCATACCATCCTACTTCCGATGTGACTATCGAAATTGGGACTGTTATGGAGAATAAGTCTGATCGGCTAGCTAAGAAAGTCTACTGCTTTCGCAAGGCGGATTTTCGACGGCTGAATAATTTCATACCTGAATTTGATTGGTCTGATCTCTACATATGTACTGACATAGAGGATGCCATGGGTATTTTTTACAATGCCATGTGTGACGGTCTGGTGGGGCTGTGATAGTTCAGCGTGGGCCAGGACTCGTCCCAAGAATTTATTTGGGTCAGGTGTGGTTGCTGAAAGAGATTCCGACCCGGTCCCAGATGAGAACACTAGAGAATTATGCCGTAAATGTATATCTTAGGTTTGTTTATTAACGTAATAGGGACAGAGATGGAAAGAATCACGCCGGAACAGTGAGCCGGGATGCCGGGATGCCGGGATGCCGGGATGCCGAGTGTGGGATCGTCGTCCGGGTTCCGTCGAGGCCGTTGCCGGAGTACGGGCGTTGTCGGGGCTTCGCTGCCGGGGTTGGACCTGACCCGGTAGTTGGGCGCTTCCTGTGGGCGAGATAGAAAGTATGCGAAAGTATGCTTTAGAGAGCTATTGCTGACGGCGGCTCGAAGGTCGTTTTGGAGACTCTGAAGTCTCCCAGTTGCGAGAGGTTTTGGAGATTCTGAAATCTACCAGGTGCGAGATGTTTGTGGAGATCCTAAAATCTACCAAGTGCGAGAAATTGTGGATATCCTAAAATCTACCAATTCCGAGAAGTTTGTGGAGATCCTAAAATCTACCAAGTGTGAGAAGGTTGTGGAGATCCTATAATCGACCAATTTCGAGAAGTTTGCTTAGATCCTAAAATCTACCAAGTGTGGGAAGTTTCAGGAGATCCTAAAATCTACCAGGTGCCAGAAGTGCGGATCGGCGGGCTGAACCGGGATAGCGGATCAGGTCCCCAAAACAACTCTTAGCACTGACTCCTGGATGTGGGCTACTAAACGTAGGCTTACCTCATCCGATCGCTGTCCGTAGCTGAGTGCCTTCCCACTGGCTGTGGTCCGCTTTATATAGGAATCCGGGAAGGTTTAGTGTGACCGCCGCACGTGCGGATTTCGCCCTGTTTGGTGTGACCAAAGCCCCTTTCACCCAGTGTGACCCTTTGCTCTCGATCAGTGGCGCGCGCGCGCGGATATTCAAATTTGAATTTGAATGTTTGGAACTGTTTATTATTTTTCTTTAGTTTTTATTGTTTGGTTTTATGTTTTTGATTTATATTATCTCTATGTGCGCGCTGACGCGTCAATTACTGTTTTACTGAATGTGTTTCGCTATACTATCCGTCGATCCCAAATAAGCCTCCCTGGTTTAGTAAAGAGTTGTCTCTCCATATGCAAGATAGCAATCGAGCTGCCTGACAGAAGTGCATCAACGTCTAACAGAAAGACGACAACAAGAAGCAGAGGGAACCAAATGCGATAAGAAGTAAATCCGGATCTTCTTTGCACTGCGGATTGAGAAATCACCGACCAACTGACTGCCGAAACAAACAAAGCAAATGTCAATATTGTGGAAAAGTTGGAAACTTGGCAACCATATGTAAACATATGGAACCATATGTATGCAACCATATGTAAACAAAAACAAAAAATTGTAAATTATGTATCAGAATCTAATTCAATTTGTCCAATATTTGCTTGTTAAATGTAGATAACTGGGCTACTAGGAATGGCTTGAGCTTTAATCCAGTAAACTCAAAGTGCTTGGTAATCTAAAAAAAAAAAAATATAAAGACAAATGATCTCCGAAAACTTAGAATAGGAGAAAGCTAATAATCTCGACATATGAGTCAATGAAACTTGCAGTTTTTGTACCTGTGATGCAGCCAGTCGACAAAAACTAAAAGTGACATTTAATAATATAGCTAGATATATATTTCGATAGGATAGGACTGACCATGTAACTGAAAGCGAAAACCAAATCTTTAACATGAATGTTGACAAATGGATTGACTTAAAAATATTAGTATTCTTTCACAAAATTATAAATTCTGGACAACCTGACTACCTTTACAACATGATTAGTTTCACGTCCTCACCTAGAACAAAAAATATAATAAGCATTAGACCAAAACTTGCAAGCTCGGAGAAACAATTTTTTTGTATATGCTATACGAGCGTGGAACTCTTTGCCACATTTTCTCAAAAATATTACTGCCACATAACAATTATGCGAAAAACTAATACAACACCTAACACAAACACCTTGTTACTGGGTATTGAATGGGTACTGTAATAAAATTGTAATAGTATCTGTAATAACATAGTAAAAATTAATGTAATAAGATGTAATGTCAAAAGTGACTAGCGCAGTAAGTAATAAGTATTATACTTGTGAAGCTAGGATATAGAAACAATAACCTAAACAAAACTTCAAACTGAGATTAGATGTTAAAAACAGCCAATCATTTTCTGGCTCAACAGATTTTTAAATAGTTTCTGTTAAATTAAATGGCATCCGAATGGATATAGTTTGCAGCTTGATTTCAAAGCAGCTTTGTGAAAAACTTAATAAAAAGGAAGTCTTGAACCTTGTTCAGATTCGTTTGTCGAATATAATGGAAACAGAATTGTAGACGTAACACAGTTAGACTCAGGTTTTGTTCCCTTATTTATTTCACTTTTGTTCTCTATCTGTGGCTGCATCATGTGTTATGTATATGTGTTATGTTACTATATATCAGTGACGTCCACACAAATACAATGACATGTGACTTGCATTTGTGTGCGTAAGAGAAAAACGAAGTTGGCTTCGTGCGAGACGTTTTAATGCTTTGCACTGCGCAAAAGAAACGGAAACTTTAAACTTAATAAAATAAATTGTTTCTTGCTAAATATATTAGAGCTGAAATAATTAGTTATTAAATAACTGTAAATGCCTTTTTCTACATCAAATCGGTTCTTAATTGCAAAGGGAAAAAAATAGTTGACTCCTTGGTCTATTGATGTTCATTTCACACCATCAGTAGATCAATCTAATTCGTATTTACTTTTTAAATAATTCTTTTCTGACCCCACCTCGAATTTGCCAACAAAATATTTGCCGTCGGAAACAGCAACTTTCGTTTTGGTTGACAGTGCTGCCGTACTGTTGGTGGAACAAAACAATTTGGTCTAAATGCTTCTAAAATTAAAAGGTGGGCATTAATAATGTTCAAGGAGGATTAAATAAGGTTTAATTAAATAAACCAGTTTATTTTAATGTTTAAATGGAATTTTAACCAATAAAAAAAGGTATAAAAGTCATACCATTAAAGGGTGGCAGCCCTCTTGGACCGATAAATAAACAATTTCTGCCTTTATTTGGCTTTAAAACAAACAATTAAAAAGAGTAAAGGCATTTAAGCATTCCTTATACTTCTCAAAACATCCAAGTCATCTGTTTGAGCAATAAAAACTATTAAATATTTCGATAACAAAACAATGACAAAAAGTTTGTGAAAACCGGAGCACCTTAAACGAAAACGTACGTTTTCGCCCAAAAACCAAAACGAAAAAAAAAAGTGAAAACCGGAGCCTGCCGGTATATGTAAGTATATAAGTATGTCATCCTGCTACAGAATTGATGTAATTGCTGAATATAATAAGTCAGTTGAGTGCAATGGAACCAAGAAAAAAATTAAACTCGTAGTTTCGAACAAAAGCAATACTCCTTTATTTGAAAGAAATTTTCTTAGGAAGTTTGGGTTTGAACTTGTCCAAATGAATTCAGTTAGTTGCCCTGATTAATCAAACATTATTACAGATAATATTAAAGACGAATTTGCTGAAATCTTTGATGATAGTGTAGGTGAATACAAACTAGCCAAATATTTGTACCTTTTGATAAGGAAGCTAAACCGATTTATGTTAAGCCGCGTCCAGTTCCTTTAGCAATGAAGGAACAAATTGAAAATGTTCAAAGAAATTTAATTGCAAATGACATTCTAAATTAGTTCTGAGTGGGGCACACCACTGGTTCCAATATTAAAACGAAATGGGGATCTTAGAATCTGTGCTGACTATAAAGTTACCATTAATAAATATTTGAATCATTTTAAGTGCCCACTTCCCTTAATTGATGAAATCTTTGCTTCACTTCAAGGCGGAGACTAATTTACAAAGCTAGACCTGTGTAATGCATACAATTTATTAGTTATTGATGAAGAATCACAACTGGTACTTGGTCAACACATTTAGGAACTTTAAAAATGAAACGATTACCTTATGGAGTTAAGCTCGCTGCTGCAATATTTCAGAATACAACAATATTCCATAGGTTGTCGTATATCAAGATGACATTACTGTATCTGGCAAAAATATACAAATTTAAAGACTGTACTTCATAAGCAAAACATATCTGGTCTTAAACTAAATCTAAAAAAAATCAAATTCGAAAGAGCTGAGTCAGTTTTAAATGCACAAATTCCAAAAAATATCTCAGAGTCGAGGGCATTTCTCGGAATGGTAAACAATTACTCTACATTTAAAGACAAATTTTCTGAAAAAATGTGTACCTTTTTATCACTTATTACAAAACAAGTAAGAAAGCTACAGTAGACTGTGCTCGACTGTCAGATACCCGGTACCTAAACGTTTGCGCTTCACACTAAAAGGCAATTTAAAATTGTACATACATTATAATAGTCTACTTCGATACTTCTTAAAATAAATCGCCTCTCGAATTAGCTCCCGACCTAAACAATTTAATGTCATACTTAAATATGAATGATACATTTTATAGGAACACATAAAAACCCGCTCGATCGGCGTTAAAAAATAATTTGTTAATTTTTGTCATTTCTTGCTATATTTTTTTGTCATTTCTTCTGCAGTTGGCGCCATTATATCGCACGGCCAAGGCTCGAATGCGCCACCTGTCGGCTACAGTTTGCAACAGCAGTGCCTTAGGGCGGTGTGTTAAAATTGTAACCTTATTGCTAGTATCACCCATGTTTATCAATCGATTTTACTGAAATTTTCAGGAAACGTCCTCTCTATTTTATTCATTTATTGTATCTATTAACTTTAACCCGAAAATAACGGGTATAGCTTGCTTGAGGGCGCAAGTGGGCGTGGCCAAATTTTAAAACAAGCTTGATCTGCGTGCACAAAATTTCAATGTTGTTACCAAATTTGGTATCTCTAGCTCTTATAGTCTCTGAGATCTGTTGTTTCACACGGATAGGCAGACGGACAGACGGATAGACGGACATGGCTAAATCGACTCGGCTGGTGACGCTGATCAAGAATATATATACTTTCTCCTTCTGACTGTTACATACATTCTCGGTTGGCACTAACTTTTAATACCCTTGTACCCTATGGGTATCGGGTATAAAAATGTCAAATAAGAGTGGTGGTCTAGATGTCAAATTGCATATGACACAATTAAGAAGGATGTAACTTCGGATAGGGTTAGTTCATTTTAATCCAAAACTACCAATTGTACTTACTATAGATGCTTCAAATAGTGCGGTAGCTGGCATTCTATCACATGAATTTGCAAATAATGTGCTAAAGTCAATTGATTTTTTATCAAGAACTTTTTCAAAAATTATAAGGTTTTAAATCAAAACTACAGTACGCTTGGGAAAGAAGCACCCGCAATTATTCTTTGAGTTTTAAAGCTTAAACATTATTTAATTGGAAACTATTTTTCTTTAAAACCAGATCACAAGCCTCTTATATCAATTTTCAATGAAAACAAAGGATTACCTGTAATGGCAGCAGAACGAATGCAAAGATGGGCTTTTATTTTAAGCGGACATAACTACACAATTTAATATAAAAAAGGAGATTCTAATCAGGCAGACAATTTATCAAGAATACCAAACAAATGTGAATCACAATAATTAATTACATAAAATATATATATATATATATTTGCCTTAATTTTAAGGATATAACACGCAAGAAAGCTAACTTCGGTAAACCGAAGTTGGTATACCCTTGCAGTCTGCAATTGGATCGGCCGATCCGACATATATACTGCGTGCTAAAGAAATAAGACTATGCTGAAAATTTTAGCTGGATAGCTCAAAAACTAAGAGATTAGTTCGTGTAGAAACCGACAGACGGACAGACGGACAGACAGACGGACAGACAGACGGACAGACAGGCAGACCGACATGGCTAGATAGACTAGGCTGGTGATGCTGATCAAGAATATATATACTTTATGGGGTCGGAGATGCCTCCTTCACTGCGTTGCAAATATCATGGCAAAATTATAATACCCTCTGCAAGGGTATAAAAATAAATTTGAAGGTGGAGCTAATTTTAGGTCTAGCCGGCTTAATTTCTCATACGTAAATCAAGGCGCGATTATATGCCAAGATCACACACAGATCTTATTGCACAGCGGGGTTGTCCATACATGTTTCGACCGATACCACATCGAGTCTCAACATAAACGCCTATTTAAACAAGCGCGGCGCTGAATCCAGTCTTGAGAATCGCAGCGGCCACTCTTGCGTTGTCAATTTTCGGCTGTGCTAATGTTTGAGGGCCAGAGAGGAGAAGTTTGTTTTCTTCTCCTCTCTTGTGTGTGTCTTGAGCTTTATCGCTTGTGAAGCTGCATCGAGCTTTCTGTGAGCTATGAGGCTGCTGTCAAGCAGCCGAAGTATTTGTTAACTGTAGCGTACACAGTCCCTTATACAGGCAGTAAAAACATTTAAATTTAGCAAACATAATTATAATATTAAAAATTTCATTTACCGCATTAAGCCAATTAAGTAGCTTGTTTGTATAAACGGTAACATGGTCAAATCGTCCTATATTATAAACGAACCTAGATATATTATTTAACGATACTTTTATCTTTTGTTGACTGGCCATATCAGTATTTCCATATATCTCTATACCATATGTCAGTGTTGTTATTAAGAATGATTTTGCTAGCAA